>BJCM01206922.1:0-10726 GCA_018326385.1 Flaveria bidentis | reverse complement strand
GTTGGTGGTTAAGGGGAGGGGGTATCAGGTGTATTACAATTTTTTTGGGTAATCATTAAAATATATTAAGATTTTATCTATTCTATAAGTTTTTTATTGATAATAATGATAGTATGAGAATTAAGATTATGAGAAATAATAGTTTTTGTTAGTGATGATAAAGATTTAAAAAATGGATATGGTGTTATGATTGGTGAACAAATGAATTATTGAAATTTTAGTTGGTAAGTAAATAAATATGATGATTGCTAGTGAAATACAAAAAATACGTCCCTATCACGAATAGTCATAATAGTTTAAGAAAAATCGAATATATTGGGTTTTAATGATTAATCTTTTATATGTTCAATGATTTTATATATAAAATAATGATAAAAATTGATGGTGATAATAAAAGAGTCGAATTGATAGGGCAGTTAGTTTGGGGGTGGGGTGTCTTAAAACTTGCAACCACAGCTTTTGATATGGATGAAAACTTTGCAGAGGTTTTTGGGCAGAGTAAAAGAAATTTGAATTTAGTGATTAATTTTTAATAAAATATGGGAAAAAATTAAGTATAATAACATGTTATTTTTAAGTAGATTTGAAGTAAATAAGGATTTGTTTTTAATCGTTCTTGATCATAGGTATTTTAGAAAGGTTTTTTCTTAAAATACTTTTGGAAATTGTAGTTATGCATTTAAGGTTTGTATGCGTATTTTAAAAGGCATAATTTTGGATTCATATTTTTTTTAATGAGTGTTATTTTTGGAAGTATCTTTAAAGTAAATATTGTATTTATATCCTTTATTTTGTTCAAAAGGAGATGAGTAATCTTCATCTCACATATGTCATGTTTTCAATCTTATTTAACATGTGACTACGGAGTAAATATTGATATCTAGTACTCGGGCAAAATATACACACACAATAAAAATCTTCAAAATTTAATTTTTAATAGGATCTGATTATTTACCACAATCTATACTTTTTAATAAAATAATAATTTTAGTATCACATAACATTCTTTTAAGACTTTATTTTTTTTATTTCCCGTCTAAATATGTATTTTTTCTTAGCGTTAATCTATGTTCATTTGACTAAAAGTTAACTTATATACAAGAGATATTTAAAGAAAATTTAAAAATTTAACACTAAAGTAAAAATTTTAGTATCACATGTACAATTTAATTTGTTTATTAGTTAAAGTTCTTATTTAAAAATTTATTTCATTTCATATTATACACTATTTAGATGTATAAATATTAATAGAGAAAACATACTAATGTTCGATATAGCTAATGTTAAATTTTATACATATAAGTCGATATACAAAATATCATCAACAAAATTATAACTTACGCGTATTTTTAAACAACAACAATATTTTTTGATTAGTTAATCATATATAAATATAGCGTATAGAATTTATACATTTGACCTAGGAGTCATTTTATCATTACGATGTTGTTTTAGAGACTTTAAATTTTAGGTTGGGTTATACAAACACTTTTTTTGTTATTTAAACACCATATTGTCTCTATCACTCTCCATATATCTATATGCATGTATAGAGAGAGATATAGAAAATGAAAATAAATAGTGTGTAACTATAACGTATCCCTAAATTTTCCATGTGAGTTAACTAACATTTTTCCCTTTTTTATGCTTTTAAGATGATTAAATTTTGATATTTCTTTCTTATTTATATATTTCAAGTTTTAAATTTTATTTTCCTAATATTGACTTTTATAAGTATTATTAGCTTTAATAACCCGTGTATTACATGAGTTTAATAAATAAAATATCAAATATGATGAAAATTTATTCAAAAAGGATATTTAAGATAAGTTGTGATAATTTTAAAAAGTATTTTGTTATAAAATTTTACTAGAAACAATAAATTTTATTTAACATTTTTTAAAAAGTTTGATGCTTAAAATAAATTCTTATTTTATAAAAGTTATTTTAAGAAAAACATATATGTATTAATTAATTAAGCGGAAAAATTATGATACGTATGAATTTGGTGCTACCATGTGTCCCACTTAGTTACTATTTTATTAAATTAAGCAGATATTATTATTCTAAATTCTATATTATTATAAAACATCTCTAAATCTTTAAATAAAAATAATTACAGTTAAACTTAAACTATAGTTGCAAAGATTAGTTACACCCTTGATTGCACAATAAGAGATTGTTATTCACGATCAGTGAATTGCAAGTAGCCTCCTTATATTATGTACCCTACCCGCCCCATGTATGGTTCGGCTTTGAATCATGATATGTGTTACCCAACCATCTATAACGGATTGGTTTTTTCTTGATGTTTCAATCTAATCCGCTTGAAATATTCATAATATGTAACATCATGTTTTATTATTTAATGTAGCATGTGTTTAAGCCTTAACGTAGTATGCTATTGTTTTACTATTGTCATATCATGTGAATTTAGTATGCTATTGTTTTACTATTGTTTTACTATTCATAATATGTAACATCATGTTTTATTATTTAATGTAGCATGTGTTTAAGCCTTAACGTAGTATGTTATTGTTTTACTATTGTCATATCATGTGAATTTAGTGACTTTCAACATTTTAAACATAAACACAAGAAGAAACAAGATCAAATCAAAACATACATCAAAATAATCATGACTAAAATCACATTATATAACCCTCTACCGTTTAGCCCTCACTCGCCGGTGGGTTGTGATTGAGCTTAGCTTGGCAGATCTCGCACTACGTAAGTATTCAATGGGTTACTAAAATCAAATTATTTTTCAGCATGGCCTCGAAGCACTAAAATTTTTTCAAAAATGTGCATACATATTTGATACCGGGACATGGAGTTGATTAATGTTGGAACAAAATAGGAGTAGATTAGGATCTTTTTAAAAAAAACATAGTTTAATTTTAAAGTGTGTAGATTTTTTACCTTAGGCAAAAAAATTATTGAATTAGTTTTTAAATCCTTGTTTTAGGCCTAAGTAACTCACATTTGAGTCTTAATTAGTTTAAGCACCTAATCGAAAACCGGACCGGCTAGTCGGACCAAGAACCGAACTTTGATCCGGTCTGGTTCGGCGCTTAAAATTGTTTATCGTTGAACCGATGGTTCGACGTGGAACCGCACCGGTCAAACCCATATATATATATATATATTTTTTTTCTTAATTTTTGTTGTATATATTCATTAAAATAATTATAGTTTTATCCCGTACAAACAGTTGAACAGGTCTAACTAGTGAACCAGTAAAAGGTTTGGTTCATTGTTTGGTCTAATTCTGAAATCATTACATAATTTGAAATTGAGCTTCGGTTCTACTTGTTAGAGCATTCACAGTAGCTTCCTTATCCTTATCCATATAATTACATTAAAAATCACTATATTTTCTCTTTTTTTCAATTAAATAATACTTTTTATATCATTACTATTATTTTTTTCTCTCTCCTCCACTCACAACCACTTAAAAATATTAAAAAAATTATAAGGATTTGAACAGTGATTGTTCAAATATACCAATCCACAATCTCTCTTTCACTCCTAACCACTCAAAACCATTCCATATAATATACCAAATGCACTGACATACTTTTAGGGAGCGTTTGGTTGGAAGAATGGAATGGAATGAAATAGAACTGAAAAACTAGTATAATTTTCAAGTAAAATTATGTTTGAGTGGGTAATGAAATGTAAACCCAAATGAATATTTCACCCTCAATTCCTTTGGTTGTGGGATTTCAAGTTCCCTCTCTAGGTGAAAGGATTTTGAAATCACACAACTAAGGGAATTGAGGTGAAAACATTCCTTTGGGTTTTACATTTCATTACCCACTCAAACATAATTTTACTTGAAAACTATAATAGTTTCTCAATTCCATTACATTTCATTTAATTCTTTCAACCAAATATTCATTTAAGGAATCCACTATGAGTACTCTTAGTTATTAGGTATATGTAAAATAGTTCATTGGTCGAATGATTTATTTAAATTGAAAACGTAAATCAGATTGTCCAAAACTGACTTGTGTATGCTATGTGTTATGTGTCATAGTGACATATTCAGGAATTAATTTTTATGGAGTTACTGTTTTATGTTTTAAGATGCTCAAATATCATAAAATCAGACATTAAAATTTATGTGTTGGTTTAGCTCGGGCTAAAAAGGTAGTATAATAAAAATACTATGCAAAACCTTAGTTAATCTATTAGTAGACAATCTATATATTATAATAAAAAAAAGTTTTAAGATGACACTCAACACAATTTTAAATATCTAATTTTAATTTTTTTGATTCTCTCTTCTATTTAATATTACATTAAATACTAATAATATTATTTAATTACTTTTGAGACTAAATATTATTCTTCAATAAATTAAGAAATAGATGTTTTTATAAATGTAACTTCTAAAAAATAAAATTTTAAAAATTTCTAAAACAACAATCATTTTTAAATATAATATAGTTTTAAAATGAAATTTTTAAATATTTTTTATAAAACAAAATTAACTAAAATTAGGAGTTCTAATAAGACAAATTTTAATATTAATATTTTTTAAAATGATTTGTTTTGAAACAAAATGAATATAAAAAAGCAAAAAAAAAACAAAGTGTAAAACAATGATATATTGTTTTATCAATTAGATTCTTAATTATTTGTAATTTCAATCATATCGTTTTATAATTCATAAGTTTTCATTACTAATTATTTAATATTTTATTTATTAAACTCGTGTAATACACGAGGTACTAACCTAGTAATAAATAAATAAAGATGAAAGATATCTTAACGTAGAGGTAATATCAAATATACTTTTATTTTATTCAAATAATTCTATGCTATCCTCAATTCATTCTCTATTGCAAGTTTTGTCGAACTCGAAATAAAAGAAAGTTTTGGTTAACGTTCGATTTTTACTTCAACTTAAGTTTGTATTTTTCATAATCAAAATTAAAATCATATAAAGTCATTTACAAAATATTATTATTGTCACTCAAAAAACACACACACACATCTGTAACTTATTATAATTCATTATATTCCGGTACTGTCCCACCTACGTAGGTTGTTCCTTGGGTGTGTTATTTATTTATTGTGTTTTTATGTGTTAACTTGCCTGTATTGTTTTTTTCAAAAGGTATTGAGTTATATTATTTGTTTAAATTCAATATACTAATATGTTAATTAGATTAAAACTAAACTTACAAATCTTAATTATTTTACTCAAAATAAAAATGTAATACATGGTAAAAGGAAATCCCAAAATACTCGTCATAAAATGCATGTGTAGTTGACATCACATGGAACACGATAACAATGCCACTGCCAGTTTTTAACCTATTATATAATATCTAGAGTAAGAATTTACAAGAATCTCATGCTAAAGGACAATTGTGAAAAAGAACGATTGAATATAATTTTAATGTATTTATATGACAAGCGATAAGAAAAAGAAAGTAGCCTCGAGCACAAAATTATAACTAGTTATATGTAATGTATAAATAAAATCACATAATAAGAAAATAAAAATATATCATTATTCTATGATAACGTTATAACTAAAGCGGACGAAAATGGACTCAAGATATAGCCGAAGATATTTTCAGAAAAACTAGGGCCGATCAGCTTGAGAGATCTAATTTTCAAGTACGCGCATGGTTTTCAGTCTATTGTAAGGGTTGTTTGTTAATCTTTGAATGGTTAAATGTTGAACTAATAAGAAGTCTGAACCATTGAAAACTAGTATATTATTTAACTATTCAAAGTCAAATATCTGACCAATCCAGTTAAGATGTCTTAACCATTCAGCATTAGTTTAATGCTTAACCATTCAGAGACAAATGTTTAAACCATTCATGCCTTTGCTTGCGAAACAAACAGTCTAAACCATTAAGTGTTGAACCATTCAGATATTTGAACCATTAATAGGCTGATTACGAGGCTCCCAAACAGCCCCTTAGTTTATCTTGAAGACATGGGAATTGAGAGATTAAAATGTATTTAAGTCGACCACCTTAGTTTATCTTGAGTACACCTTAAAACCAGAGGTTTCGGTGTGTATTTAATTATTTATGGTAACGTTTGACGGATCACCTCCAATGATGTTTGAAAAGTTTGACGAAATATATTCTAAAAACTTATCCTTAAGTATGGTCGAAAGCTAACCGGTTCCTACTTACCAAAACCAACCATCTATATTCCGTTGATAGTTATTGATAGTCCTACGACTAATATCTATAAAATATATCTTATATTTTTTAATTTCTAGTAATTTGTTCGTTATTACTATTGCATCAAGGCGATAGTGATATCTTGTTTGTAAAAATAGATTTTCTAGTAGTGAATCCTAACAACTAAAAACATAAGGGTTTAAAAATTTAAAATTTATAAAAGTGAAATCATCATAATATCGTCGGACAACATCAACTTTTATGAACCTATTTTTTTTATAATAAAAACAATTACTTAAGGTACATTTAACTTCATATGAGATACCCACCTACTATATTTAATCAATTAAACCATCACCATATTCATCGTTAAGCCAATAAGCCTTACCACTATATCATATAATCGTATCATTCTATCACTTGATCTCACAGTTGTATCACATTGGCTCTTATCACTCTAACATAATGATTCATATTAGTTTACTTCATCAATATTACATGTGGGAAACGCAATATATTACCAATTAGTGGTAATTACACCAATTAACCCACTATTACAACTTAATATTTCAAGCCAAACTTTTGAGATGTTTCTAACCTAAGCACAACCTATATATTCACAATGCACTCCTAAATATCAAATTTTGTAAATAAAATGATTTGGAACGGCATACAATGCTACAAACACTACATGTGAGTACTTTACTAAAACCTGGATTAGATCGAAAGTTACTAAGCGTCATATATCCAACTATTGAAACCTTATTGGACCGGAGTTATGGTCTTGAGTACACATATCCATCTATCTAATAGTTGTATTGACAAGGTTTCTACCATTGTAGTCACCTGCATAATATCTTTTCATTGATGTTGATTTCACTTTATACAAGAACATAATTCACATACGCATACACTTCAGCTATAAACCTATGTGACTAACACATGTTTAAAGTTAAACTTCTTTTAACATACACAAACAATATGAACAAAAATTGTGTTAGTAAAAGTTTTTATAATATTTCACGTTGACTAGGTTGATCCATGCTACCATCGGGATGTAATTGTAATTTATACTAATTCTTATTATCAACCACATTGTTAATGATTATCACCCATAAGGCAAGGCCCGTCATTCAAACGAGGATGCTAACAAACATTAATAGTGTTGGTTAACGTTACAAGTCTACAATAAGGATTCGTTAATAACTCTTATACTCAAGTAAGGATTCGTTAATAACCAATGAAGCGCTCATCAAATCTGAACTCTTGATCACATTATTATTCATCATCATTCATTATTACTATTATTTTTGTTAGTATCGTTGTTATTAAAATCTCTTAGATCATATTTCAAACCAAACCTTTAAAGTTTTGTAATCATCCAAATACAATATTTGTATTCACATCACAATATAAAAGTTACATATACCAAAAAATATTATAGAAATGAGTGATGCTAGAAAAACACAATATGAGTGTGCATTACAAAATTTTCAATTAATGATTAAGTTACTACCAACTAAACATCATAATTCCAATATCTAGGGAACATATTGGACCAACTTTTGGTCCTGATTATACGTGACCATCTATTTAATAGCTGAATTGATAAGTATGCCATCATCATAGTCACACATTGATGTCATCCATTTATCGATCGATGTTGGTTTCTCGTTGCATAAGGACATAATTCACAAACATATAGCAATAACGACATGTGAGTAACACATGTTTTGGGTGAGATTGTAGCGTCTACAAAGAACATTAACAAATATGTTAGGGTAAGAAATGTATCTTCTATATCTTTTAATAACCAGATGACTCATATTACCATCATATCATCAATCATCTACACCATTCATAGTAAAAGATTCATGTTATCTACCACACTCTTCATGACCAAGTGATTCTTCATGACCAACGATCCATAAAGGATATTAAAAAGGACACTTAAACTTAGTGAATCTCACTCAACCTACAGTAGAATATGTGAAGAGGATGAGATAAAAACAAACATTATTTTTTATTTCTACAGAGGCTACACTCAGAAAGACTCACGACTCAATAAATTTATTGTAAAACAATTTGATTATAGTATGCACAACACCAACACTTTTACCAACCAAACCCGAACGACTCAACAATAAAAAGTGAAAGTCTCACATTTCATTTCACGATGATGTTTAACTTCACATTCTTGTGTCACATTAACTTCAAATCCATATTTGAGGAGAAATCAGATAATCACGTTAATTTCCTTGACTTCAATTATATTTTAAACGGCTATAATTGTATATTTGTTTGTAGGATGTCGCGTTGAGGCAGTCTATTTTTTGTTTATCTTTAAGTCTCCAAATACATCTCATTACCTGGCACCCATCTTCTTTGACGCGTGACACACTTTTCTCCTTTTGAGACCAAGTATTGGATGTGCAATCCTACATGTTTCGATTAAGAAGTTTGCAGTATTTGTCACCATGTTCAACAAGTTTTCTCCGAAACCACTATCATGAGTTGGTTTTGATAACTATGTTTATAAACCCATGTGACTATGAGATTTTCGTATTTGTACTTATAATATTTTAAGTTGGATTGCGAACCAAGAATTTCTACCTTGTTTATACTTATTTTTAAACGCATTCCATGATTCCAAACATCCAGATGCACACCTGAAAAATATCGAATTGAACTAGTTAGGGGTCAAATTGCATCACTACAGCTTAAAAATAAAAATGTCGTACCAAATTAGAACAAGAAAGTTTTGAATGGATATGTAACCCCACAAACAATACTATATAGTATATACACATTAATTGCAAACAACGATAAAAAGTAATCATATTTTTATATTTTAATATTATATAATAAAATAGTATTATATTAGTTGTTATGATACTTTCTTTTTTCATTATAATATAAAAAATATTGTTATAGAAAATTTTAGATATATCGTTGAAAAGTTCTAATTTTATCTACTTTTCAATATAATTTTTATTCAAAATTGAACGGATCTAATACGTACTAATTTTTATATATGTTTGAATATATTATTTTTAAATCAAGGTGGGTCAAAGATAATATTTTTAACTTCTTTTACATTTGATGTACAATACTATTGTGTCATACTTCTATCACCGAATTTACAAAATACATATTCAAAACCTGCATAAAAAACACATTATACTAAAAATGCAACAATTTTTTATCAAGTCCATACATCAAGAAAACCGCTTAATTGTTTTGTGTAGATATGAAATTCTCGTTACATCGAGTAAGGAATTCCACTAGTTTTCACATATTAAGTATGTAAATCCCTTGCTAGCAATACTAACAATGGTGAAATCAAGGGAGATTAAAAGAGAATCCATCAATCATCCGATTAAATTTCGTATAAATTTGACATATAAGAGCATTCATAATCTATTTATCATTTTTATCTATATAATTACATTAAAAATAATTACTTTTTCTATCATCTTTTCAATTAAATAATACATGTTCTACATTCATCGTTATTTTTTTTTCTCACTCACAACTACTTAAAATATATTAAAAATATTATAGGGTTTTAAATAGTGTTTTCTAAAAATACAGATTAAATTAGTAAATCTTCATATCCTTCACTCACAAATAGTTATAACAATATCATATAATATAAAGAATAAGCGCACATCAATTTAAGAAATAAGTTGCAAATACTCTAAACTAGTGAGCCGGTTGGAACATATTATTATTAGCTTACTAGAAACTATTTTCTTTAGCAAAGTATGCCTTCTAATAAATAAAAACACAAATCTTTGTTTTATGTGTAATAAATACAATGTTAAAGTTTGAAGTACTTTTGAAGGATAATGATATTTTTTTATTATATGTACGTGTATAAAAACCCTATTTCGACCCTCAAATCAAGATGTTTTCTATGAATGTCCTTGATAAACCCTAAAATTTTGTTCAATCTGGGCTTCATGCATCATCTCAATATAAAAATTTTACTTTGTCTCTTCAAGAACATCTCGATTCCACACAATACGTAAACGTGACACATCGTGCAAACTTAGTTGAAGTAAATTGTTTTATACATTTTTCTTAACCTTACTAATTGTTAGTTAGAAATTACTTCGTACTGTATTGAAGGGCATTTTGAAACATTCTTAATCATCAATGTTAGGAGTGAACAATCTAACTTTTTGTTGATGTGTTTTTTAAGAAAGTATTTTGTATATTGGTGTAACTTAAAGTATCAGGTATGTATCTAGTAATATCTATAACTTATAATAAAAGAAGATTTTTTTAAGACAGTGTCAACATTTTAACATATCAAATGACACATGTCATAATTTTAGCATATAAAAAAATCATTTTCCCGCCTCTTTCTTATAATAAATACAAAAATAATAAAAACAATTAATTTGATTTTCTTTTTTAACTAAAATATATTTAAAAATATATTTATATTTGTGTTTTTTTCTCTATCATATTAAATGATATTTATTGTAAATAAGTAAACTAAACTATTAAACGATAAAATATAAATGTAGTTATTTTAATAATTTATTAATACATAT
>BJCM01206921.1:0-16746 GCA_018326385.1 Flaveria bidentis | reverse complement strand
TATGTTCCTTGTTATGGTGTATGTTTATATTTCCTATGGCTTTACGTTGAATGATAATGAATGAAATGAAGTATTATGTAACATAAAGTGGAAGATAATGAAAAGTGGAACACGATGAATGCATGCATTATTGAACAAGGAAAGTAATGAAAGTCTTGCAAGTATTGGATATCGGGGTCCTTCTTTGTGATCGACCATTTATATAGAACCTCTACCGCTTACCTCTAGTATTGCGGCATACGCTCAGCTGTTCATTTATTGACTTCGGCCCGGTAGCTAAATAGTTCGGGGTGTAGCATATGGTATTGGTACGGAAGATATCCGATGTGCAAGAAAAGACATAAAATGAATGAACGAATAAAGAAGATAATATAACTATTATTTATGTGTACGTATGATGTATGATCGCATGAAAGAAAAGTGTGTTTTATTTTATAAGACTAGAACTCACTCAATAACGCTGACTTTGATGTGTTTCCAGTTGGCAGGTAATAGTTGCTGAGGATGGCACGAGGCGGCTACTCAGCTCTTTTGGATGGCATTCTTTTGTTAATGTTTTTGCATTGTAATGCGAACGAACAATATTTTGAAATGGACGCTTGTATTAACTTGCAAAAGCACATTTAATGTTATGAACAATTATTTTTATGTTTCCGCTGCAATATTTTCATAATATAAAGGTAATTTATGTGTTTTATATGTTTTATGTGCGATGAAGATCCAGCTGTAAGCGTCTCGGGAACGGAGCCTTACACACCATCATCATTATCAGGTCATCACCTTGGGCTCAAAGCTCTATCTACAAGCTTAAAAGTCAAGAATCTCCAATTTGGGTTTTAAGGTTTTTGATAAAACATTTGTCATCAAATATATGAGGTCAGACAAATTGGTTGTATAGGTGACTTTGTATGACCAAGGTGTGTGAGTGGTGATGGTGGAGGTTGGAAGAGAAGAAAGGGGCAATGGAGAAATGGTTGAGGTGGTGGTCGGACGTGATGGAAATAAGGGTGGTGGTAGTGAGATAATGGTGATAACGATGATGGTGGTTGACGAGGATAAGTGGTGGTGGTGGTGGATAGATGGTTGTGATGGTGACTAATGGGGAAAAGGGGTTAGTTTTTTTTAAGTTATATTAATTACAATAATGGTCCCTGAATAAAGGAAAGATGTAATATTACAAAAGTAATCCATCAAAGGGTATTCTAGTCATTTCATTTAAATTTAACATAACAACTAATGTCTGTTAGTCTTATTATCTTAATTCATTACACAAAGTAAAACATAATACCTTAATCTGTCACAAAAAAACTCTTGGAACCCAAACATATTATTTTAAATAAACCACATGGACTATTTATGTAATTAACTCTAATAACATATATGTAATTATTGCAAAAAAAGAAAAAAAGTTGAGATATTCAAATTGCTATACGTATCCTTATCTGAAGAATTTCAGATATCCAAAACTGATTGTGATTTATATTATTTGAAAAATTCAAACATACAACTTTGAATACCTAACATGAAGGCGACGTGAATGAATCGACATAAAAATATTTTTGACTCATTGTAAGCATATAAAATAATTAAATGCCTCTCATGTGAGGGGTACATGTATAACTTAACTGTAAATTTTAACGAATGTTAGTGTAAAAGACAGTATGTAATTTTTACATAAAAAACATACGGTATAATTATTGAAACTAAAAAATACATGTTGTAATTTCATGTATTAATAAATGACACAATTTATAATTTACTCTCTAACATACATGTATATAACTATGAAATCATCAATTTTGTTTAACCGGTTCAACCAGTACAATTACCGATTCCGTTTCGAAAACTTTGCATAGAATGCTTACGTAACACCATGATGAGTCATTGATGTGTAGTTAACACGTCTCTGGTGTGTAGGCTTCCATCTCTCAAAGTTCAAACATCCTGCCTGCGATCCTCTATCCCCTAAAGCTCTCTTTTACACCCATTGCTCTAACAGGCGGATGATGACTTAACAACCATCAAAATTACCACAATCACTCACCATTTCAGGCAAGTTTTCATCTTATTACTCAATTGTCAAAAAAGATTTTGATTGTGTAATTTGATTGAACAAAACCCTATTAGATTTTATCTGGGTAGCAAATGATTCGAGTCATTGAGCCTTCTATCTAACCCTAGGAGATTTGGGTTTGTAAACTGAAGGTTGAAATTGTATTAAATTTTGTTGCATTGCTTTGTTTTCGAGTTGTGCTTCTGACCTTGTGTCACGAACTTCGAGTTTACGGTGATGATGTGAAAGGGATTTAAGTTTATCTTAATCTTGAATTTGAAAGGAACGCCATTGATGAATAAGTTTGATTGTAACATGGTTGGTTCAAATTGAGGGAGTGAATTAAACCCTATAAGAAAACTAAACAGTAGGGACTTTGTGTATCTTTATAGGACACCCACCACACTACTTGATCGCATGGTTCACTTAACAAGTTAAAATCTTGTGTAAGTCCCTCTTATAGTTTTATGAGCTATGTCAGATGAACTGTCTAATAAAGGAAATTGTTTTTGTTCGTTGATATTCATTATGTAAAACCATAGTTTCGATGTTCGTTATGAGAAACTGAATTGACTTTATCATAGGGTAAGAGAGATTGGATGTGTATTTTGGAAGTTGATAATGAGATACTGAAAATTCATAGGCTATGATAAAGTGTGTTAATGGTAGAGAATGTTTGTGTGTGTTTTTGCTGCTTGAGTTGTAATAATCATCTATGTTGGTGTTTAAGTGTTCACAAGTTCTGGTTCATTTAGGGGATTTAGATAAGGTAAGCTCAGAATACAGGTAAACAAGTAATTCATTTCATAATCAGTTTTGCTGCAGGTAGATCACTGCGTTTATTTGGCTTTATCAAATAATATTAAGCGGATCAGTAGATGTGCATTACGCATTCCTAGCTTAGTATGATGAAAAGATCCATCTACTGTTCACCCCAACATGATTTTGGTTTAATCAAGATAACACCTTCATCATTCTCAAGCCTCATTCTCCTGTTTGAAAATTATGTCACTGTCACTAAGCTCAACTGTTATAAGTTTATTCTTTGTTAAGTTTATTTATGTGTGTATACTCACTTTCAACCTTTTCTGGCACTTTTCGCAGATATAAATTCTATAGACTTGATGTATTTTTTGGTAGGTATTCACTTACAATCACAATACGAAAACTAAAGAACACGGTTACACAGGGATTTATAGTGGTTCAGTCTAATTTGACCTACGTCCACTTGCTGCAACTAGGATATCTTTATATCTTTTGGAGGTGATGATAATGACAATGCTAAAGACATCTATTTTTAATGCTTGATTAGGGCTACAATCTTGGTTAACAAGAAAAAAATAACTATGGCAACCTGCCATATTCAGTCGAGAGGCACATTAAGGCCGGCTGCGCATGTGAAGCCTCCACTGGCTCTACACCCAACATTTTCTTATAGGATTATAGATGCTAATTATACATTATCAAGTTTCTAGTTAAGTATGCATTGGTCAATGTGTTTTCTATTGCTAGCTGAAATTAAATTACCAAACAAATCAGTTTAAACAAATATGCCCTAGACATTCCAAGTGACGCCTTTGATGAAAATTGTCATGGTAATCAAATATATCCGTGGTCAATTATTACCAAAATGAATGTTATTTCTTAAATGATGAGAAAAGTCAACCATTTCAATACTTTTAGAGGTGGTAGTTTCGGACCATTACATGTGAATGGTTTGATTTGGGCTCGGTTGGGTCAAATATGTCCAATGGGTTGAAAGTTGGGGAAACTCTATATATGTTGCATACAACCTCCAAAATCACATTATTCAAGACTTTAAGTTTATTACTTAAAATAATATTGTTCATGTAACCATAATTCGAATGCATTATTTATTTATATTTTCAGATAAAATGAAGGAGCAGAGTGGTTACATACCACCTCGTTACATTCCCCTGGGACAGTTGGACAAAGAAGAGTCAGATCTAGAGAAGCGTATACTTCCAGATGAATCTCCTACAAAGAATGAAAGCGATAATGATGCCCCAATTCAGTGGTCCTCTGGAATATGTGCTTGTTTTGATGATTTACAGAGCTGTATGTTAACTAACTTCTACCTCTGGCCTTGTTTTTCATTAGTTGTGCATTTGATAGGATAATTATTTTGAGTTCCCACAATAATTCTATATGAACTTAACTAACATACCTTCAAAAGGGGAAATGCTTTAATGTCATTTCTTGTGTTGCTGATTAGGCAAACAATGTGTTCATATATGTGATGAAAAAACATCTGCTGATTAAAGTATGCAACTTTTGTCCACCTATCTGAAATATACATGACAAATAATCACATATGCTTTTACAACGGGTGTTATTTCCCATTTTTCTTCATATATTGGGTATTTTTATAATAATGAGATGTACATCTGCAAAGACGTATTCCTTTTGAATAGGCCAGAAGTGATATTTTGGGTTGGAACTTGCCAAAATACGAAAGTTGCTGCATTTTTTTTCCTGACCCATTTGATGATAATGAATTTTTCAACAGTTACAGAAACAACATTCTTGTTGGGAAGTACATTAGTTGGATAAAGGCTTATTTTATGTCGTACATCATATTATTCATTCAGCACAGTATCAAACACTAGTTTTTAACTCAACATAATTTGAGATTGAGTTTAAAATCAGACCTCCTATTCTGTTTCATTCATTCACTTTTAACAAATGTTGCTTCTGACTACCAACATGAAAGTTAATTAACACATTAATTTCTGCCTAATTAGGCTGCATTGGTACGATATGCCCTTGCATACTTTTTGGAAAGAATGCCGAGTTTTTAGGATCCATCAATTTCATGGGATCATGTGCAACACATTTTATGATATGCGGTCTTATGAACTCCTGTTGCTGTTTGGCTTCGGGTGGTCTGGTTCTTGGCTTTCCTGGATGCTTTACTGCATGCTATGCCTATGGTTACCGGAAAGCACTAAGGACGAAGTATAATCTGCAGGTATATCTTCTTTTCTTCACCACTTTTTCTAATAATACAGTTTCTATCATCATATTTATCACATTAGCATCACATTAGCGCCTTAGAAAGACAAGCTGGATAGATAGTGTTTGTGGGTTGTCGCATTTTGATCCAACCCAAAAACATTATTTGTTTTGACCCGTTACCAACCAGCCCATTTGATCAGAACTAGTAATGTTTGCCAAATTATTAAAAAAATGTTTGTTATGCTGCAGGAAGCTCCATGTGGGGACTTTATGACACACCTTTGTTGCCATTTGTGTGCTGTATGTCAAGAATACAGGGAAATCCGTGAAAGGTCAGTGAACATAAACCCGAATG
This sequence comes from Flaveria bidentis, assembly GCA_018326385.1. Classification (NCBI taxonomy): domain Eukaryota; kingdom Viridiplantae; phylum Streptophyta; class Magnoliopsida; order Asterales; family Asteraceae; genus Flaveria; species Flaveria bidentis. The sequence continues at coordinate 11,359 of BJCM01206921.1, read as the reverse complement.
CAAGCGTGTTAGACATTACAGCTCCTGAGGTTCAGACAATGGATTTGGCGGTGCGTAAATAATCCTATAATAATAAACTTTGTCGACCATAGTTGTGAGATCTTAGATTTTACATGATGCAGAAAAGTTTAGATTAAAAATAAGAAAAAAGTGCGGTCGCAAATATTTTTATAATTATCGTACTATAATAGTTTAGCTTAAAAACCCTGCAAATATTCCTTTTTCTGACTATATGAAAGAATTTTCATCATGCCCATGAGCAACAAATCTTGAGTTTTCCCCTTGCTAATTCCTTTGTGAACATATCATAAGCATTATTATGAGTATGTATGTTTATGTAATTAAACAAGCCAACTTCACATCTCTAATACTATGAAACCGCACATCAATACTTATTATAAATTTGTAGAACATTTTTTTGTCGTAGAATGATAAGTATGTTGAGAAAATAATCATCTCACGAGTTTGAGATACAAGACTTACGAGATGATAGACACATTGAAGACACGCGTGGGGTATGCTCCGGCTATTTAAGAAAACTGAAAAGTTTAGTCTAACGATGTGTTCTTGAGTCCTTTTTAAAGAGATGAATGGAAGAAAATTGATGGAAAGTAAAAAATAATATGTTCATGGTTTTTCTTTAAAGAGGAAGATAGAAGGAAACTAATGTGTTCCTCTGAGTTTAAAATTTTTAAGAAAGAAAATTGATGGAAAGTAAAAAAAATAAGAAAGAAAATTGATGGAAAGTAAAAAAAAATATGTTCATGGTTAACTTTCTTTCCAAAATGAAAGAAAAAAAACATAAAAAATGTTATTCCCTTAAATTTTCTTTGAGCTCTTGAACACGAAATTATAAATTTCTTTTGTTTCTTTTATTTTATAATTCCTTTTGTTTTCATTTCTTGTTAATTTTATTTGAAATTCGTAAGCTAGCCTTTTAGAGTCAATATGAAGATCGAATTTCTAAGAGAGAATAAACTTAGACAAATGAAGGCATTAATGAGAAGGCAAAGGTTTCTTATGCTTCAACGGCAGGCAGTTTAATTACTTAATAATATATATGTAATGGTGTGCACAAGACGGTTTTTTATTTTGCTCATTTAGTGGAGTTGTTTATTCATTTATACAAACCAACCTTAAAAGCATCTCTAATCCGATGAGATCGGTTAGCAATATGTGTTACCATTTTATGACCAATTTAAGTTAAATCGTAACAAATATATATGTGGCCTTTTGACAATTTGATATTTATTTGGGTTGTCTTAGGATATTAAATTTGATGAAAGTTCATATCCTAAGAGGCTAATATGTAAATATTGATATTTATGTAAATATTGATATTTAAAGTGATTAGATCATTCATGTTATCTTCTTATAAAAAGTTCAATCCATCAAATTAAAGACAAACAAGACTGTTGGTTATCAAGCCTCGAGAAGAATTAGAATAGTAGCATTTGATGAAAATAAATAACATGAGCTTGAATACGCAGAATAAATGCAAAAAAGGTTTATATCTATTTTATAAGTGATAAAGAAACATTATTATTCATTAAACACGAAGTCTATAAATAGAATTACATAATAGATTATGTGGGAATCAACTAAATATAATAAATAAAACTCTATTGATGCCATCATTCTGTAACCAAATATATGGTTTGTGAGTCGGTGTTTTGATTACACTTGAAAACTCTGATATAGATGATATACTTTTCAAAACTCGTTCACACAATAATAATGAATGCATGGTGTTTTATATTTCACAAAGTGATATATGTTTATGAAATTTACAAAATGGCTTCAAATGATGACATCTGTATGAGTTTCGTTAGGTAATTATTCTATAAACTATTATTTGATGGGTAAATCATGGCTACAAGAAATACAACAAACTATCTATGGACACTTAAGTTCTTATATATTTCTAAAGGAAAAGAAGTAATATACATATATCTTGTTCTGAGTGATTAGTCGATAATAAATATAAGTGACATCTCTGTAATATGATTAAGGAAATAAATAGATGCATGATTATCTAGAGCAATTTATATTATTGAAATAGATTCCTAGCTAAGTGGTTCACGTATAAATTGTCATCGTGTATGAATGTGTGATAATCATATACTATCTTCTATTTTTTCGCAAATTCAATTAAAAAACCAATTCTGAATGAAATATTGTTGTGGTACCACATATAAATTAGATTTGTACATATAATATGAACTAGGTTTATTGCCCATCGTGCATTGCCGTAACATTGTACGTGAGGTGATAAAGTATAAACTACAATCGACCTATAGAGCAACTCGAATTTATACCGTTGAATAAAAATGTATTATATTTAACCCGACTTTTTTCAAATAAAATTATGTCGAAACGTAGACGAAGTCAGAACGTAAGTAGAAAAAAGGAACATCAATGCCATATGCAACGCCATAAAGCATAGATTACAATCGTCTCGTTGTGTTTCTTAACTAAATTTATATCAAATCGTAAAACAATTTAGCTTTTTATTATCGACAAAATTGAATTTATACCGGTACATACATAAAAATAAAAACGAAATAAATTATTATTTTTTATCTAAAAATGTATAGGAGTTAAACCTGAAATTTTAAACATTTAAGAAGGTTAAAACTATATTTTTTATAGTTTTTAAAAAGTTCAGGGGACCAAAAAATTAAAAATGAAAGTCGAAGGGGAAATGGCCGGTGGCAAAAACCACCTACCTTTGTAAATATGTATATATATATATATAATTATACAATATATATAATTATACAAGTCTCAAATTAATGAACAAAGTAAATCCAACATAACTTTTTTGAAGGAGACGAATCAATCTTTTGGATATGTGATGAAAAGGAAATCATGATGATTAATCTAATTAAGAGTTTTTTTTGCCTTCATTTGATGGTTTAAATTTCTTTAAAAGGCATAAGCAACCCAATCACATATAATTAGTTATTTAAGTTTTAATGTTTTGCATGCACTTAAATTAGTTATCCCATGATCTACCCATGATCAACCCATGTTTGCATTTACATGTTTACTTCTTGTATGTCTATATAAGGCCATGGTTTTTATTAGAAAAGCAGAGAAGAAAATTGATTCCAAGTTCTAGTTTTTTATTTTGTTTCTTGGAAGTGTTTGCCTACTACAAAAGGTTAAATTATTTTGGGAGTGACCATCTCGAATCGGTCTCTATACCATTTGATAGAGACCGATTCGAGATGGTCACTCCCAAGATAATTTAGCCTTTTGTAGTAGGCAAACACTCCCAAAAAACAAGATAAAGAACTAGAACTTGCAATCAATTTTTTTTCGCTACTTTTCTAATAAAAACCATGGCTTTATATAGACATACAAGAAGTAAACATGTAAATGCAAACATGGGTTGATCATGGGTCGATCATGGGATAACTAATCTAAGTGCATGCAAAACATGAAAACTTAAATAACTAATTATATGTGATTGGGCTGCTTATGCCTTGGCTCGTATCATATAACGTTTTCTTCTTCTCGTCTTTTCCACTGCCGCCCACCACCACCTGCCACAACTACTGCTACCAACCACCGGCCACTGCTACCGCTCCCAACTACCGGCTACTGCCGCCAACAACCAGCGGCACCGGCAACCACCACCACCACTAGTCATCACTATCATAACCACTTTTGTTCATCATCGCCGCTCACCACCACCACCAGCCACCACTACCGCTACCAACCACCGCCACCCACCACCATCACCCCCACCCACCACCGCCGCCACCCACCGCCACTGCCTATCACAGTCCCTCTCCACCACCAATGGCGTCGCCATCACCCACCATCATCGGCAACCACCACTAGCCATCACCATCATTGGTCGCCACTATCATAACTACTTTTGTATTCCATTCGTTAATATTTTCCTACCTAACAAACATGTAAAGTAATGGCATTTTCCATTCTCACATGATAAACAAACAGGATAATGAAATCTAATGATTTATTTCATTCATTTTATTATCTCATTCATACCATTCTCTTATTAATTCTATTACTATATACCAAATAGAAATTACAATGCTCTTCTATCTACAAATCTAAATCTAATGGTTATCATGATGACAATTGAGTTAATAAGTTGTTAGTAGTAATGATGTTAGAAACGTGAGGATATGACCATTCCATTGGTGTGTTTTGATTGAGAAAACATAGAAGAGTACAAGAAAGTAGGAGCACTAATCTTGTCGGGTTTATGGATTGATGAATTGAACAAAACATGACCACATATATTTATTTAGAGTTAATCTCGGTTTTCGTTCTTAAGTTTTATAAATTGTCTCCACTTGAGTACCAACGTTTATTTTGTCTCTATTATTATTGGCCCGAGTTTTGCAAATCGTTTTTATTTTCATCCTTTCAACTAACGGTGTAAATATTTTCTGTTAAATAAGTGTTAAATGACCAAAACACCCCTCAGTAAAAAATAATATTAAATCCTAAAAAAACAAAATTTATTAAATGGGGCCCACTAACCACTTTCATAAACCCTTTTTTTTTCAAACCCACCGCCTCCACCATTAACAATTACCGCTGCCGTCCATTACCACCACCAACTCTGTCGTTACCTGTCGCAACCAACCACCGCAACCATCACAACCAACCACCACAACCGTTGCAACCATCATCAACTCTGTCGTAACCAACCACCACCATTCAATCGTAACTCACCACAACCTCCCCCAACCACAACATCTGAAGAGCCACCACCGTTACCACCAGTCCACCACCAACAATCTACCACCACCATCCACCACCGCCACCACACACCACCACACCTCACACCAGCACCACACACCACCGCACCTCACACCCGCACTAGTACCACACACCACTGTCACCACACACCATTGCCGCCATACACACCACACACCACCACCACCATACAACACCGCCGCCACACACCATTGCACAATAACCGCACCACACATCATCCATGAAAACGTCATCTCCTTCTGCAAAATGAAATGCTATTACATCCAATTCACCTTCCAATTTCTTATCTTTTTGTGTGTCTATTCAAAAAATAACCCTCATAAAACCCTAATCGGTGCTAATCACACCTACGCCCGATTCTGCTCGTGTTAATCCCACAAACATCAAATCAAACAATTAAATCATGGATCCATCCACCGGTAAACGTAGCTTCTTCCGCAACTTTCTCGTTTGATTTCTCTCGTTCTGCCTTCCAAGAATAACCCTCGTGAAACCCTAATCGCTACACCCCCCTGTCGTAGGATCTGATGTGTGGTGATGGTGGAGTGTGATGGCGGTGGTGTGTGGTGGCGGTGGTGTGTGGTGGCGGTGATATATGGTGTGTGGTGGTGGTGGTGTGTGGTGTTGTGGATAAAGAAGAAAGAGGGAGAGTGAGATAGAAATTAGAAAGTGAGATGAGATAATTTTTATATCCCTTAGGGGTATTTTGGTCTATATATAAAAATTCTAACAGAAAATGTTAACACCGTTAGTCAAAAGGACGAAAATAGAAACGATTTGCAAAACTCAGGCTAATAATAGAGACAAAATAAACGTTGGTACTCAAGTGGAGATAATTTGAAAAACTCAGGGACGAAAACCGAAATTAACTCGTTTATTTATGACAAAAACATCAATACTAAATCGAACACAGGTTGATGACAAAAAAAAAGTAGCGACAAAAACATAATAGGATGACAAAAACATGATAGGAGGACAAAAACATGACCACATCAATCTTTATTTATTTCAAAAACATCAACACTAAATGGGCTAAAAAAATTATAAGCACGTTGATAGGATGTAAGGAAATAATTATAAAAAAGTTTAAACCGGTATTTGAGCGTATAAAATCTAATTCAAAAAATTTTCATTTAATTTTTAAACAGGTTGATGACTTGATCCTTTATCAACGGATTTATAATTTCTAATGGTCAAAACACTTGTTTTATAATTTCTAATCAATTGTCGGTTCTTTTGATTTTATTCCACATATACATAACTACATAATAAAACATGTATTAGCTAGTAATGCCGAATTTTTTAGGAAATTTGAGTATTTTCTTTTCTTAAGCTCTAGAGAGATATACAACTAAAAGTTTGGGTGATAGTACTTTTATTGAATCATTATTAGACTTCTTGATGGATCAATTAAAGATTGTTCGATCCTCCGTTTAAGAACTACTTGAAAAAAATTGTGAAGCAAGCCACCTTGTTACAACATCCATAGCTTCTTCGGGTTTGAACATCGGCACTGAATGTCCTGCACCCTGTAATTTCCAGTTTCATTCACTCGAGTATTGATGTTGTAATGCACAAATCTATTTATGTATGTATGTGTGTGTCTATGAATGTTCATTTAAGAACCAATATCATATTGAAAACTGTGAGAACGGAACAAACACTTGTACATCTTAGCATATAAATTCAATAAAATGTATATATATTTCAAATATCTAAGTTATATATATTTTTATATATGATATTTAAGGTTTTTTTATATTTAGAAAAACAATGGGAGTGCGGATATAACATCGAAGGGTGATATAATTGTTTTTCAATTTAGCCCTATTCATTTGAAGCATTGTGTACACATGATTACGTGGTTCTCTTGATTCTCAAAATACTTCCTTACTGAAAATAGTCTCTTACTTTAACCGTGGCAAATGTCAACGAAAAATCCTTTTGTGCATATGTCGTTTCATATCTGCAACACAAATAATTAAAATGATTTATAATTTTAGGATGATTTGTGTTAGGTCAATTGGATATAGTACGACAAACTGACGAGTCGAAGACCCACCCTCCAACATGACCATCAACGTAAAAGGGCGCCCATGGGATTGCAACACTAATATTAAGTGAAGCTATCCATTGCTCGATACCAACATAAGGAAATGTCATGTCATGATCACCGCTATAAAAGAATGAAACATTGCTAGGACATTAATATGTTGTTTGAGTTCAAATGACAAGGCAAATAAAGATTATAAACAAAGCATATGTGTTGACTCGTTGTTACCTAAACACCAAAGCTCGACAACTCTTTGAAGTAAGTTTCTTATGATAGGAAAAACTGCTAAAGATGTCATAAGAATAACAAAATGTGTCGTTTTTCCCTTGTGTGTAATGCATGGTTGAGTTATGCAACTCCCATGTTCCAATTGTTCCCTAAATGACAATATAGAGGATGTTGTTTCATGATAATCCTTGTCTCAAACATATTATTAAAAAATCAAAGTTGATCACTTATATATACCTTATGGATGTTTAAAGCTTGTTGCACAACCTCACTATTCGCCCAAGCATGCATGACACGATCACAATACTCCTTCAAACAACAATATAAATGTACACCAACTATATATAATGTATTGTCATATAATACATGTATTCACATGAAAATAAAACGTTTTCTAACATTAAAAAATTAACTAATTTGACAGTTCTATTTGAAACTTGCGTATGTCTATTAGAGAGAGATAGATTACCATACAATATGGCATCGGATCTAATTCATCACAAGGCGGTTCCAACATGTTATCAAGGTTAATCTGACTTGTGCACTGTAATACAAAACATTAGATTCATCGAATTATGTACACTTACGCTTAAATCGTCCCGTTTTGTAAAACAATCAAAAGGTTCACCTCTTCATATCTTTGAAGACTATGTGCACATATTGTGTTGGTCATATTCGAACTTAAGTAATTCCCATGACAATTTTCTAACGCTGACTGCAAAATCAAATTATTATGCTATAAATTCGTATATAATCTTTAGGGTGTTTATGTTAACTTACTTAAACCAACTTGTACTTATTGGTCTCATCATCTTATGAGCTCTTAGTTCTTTTAATCAGAAAAAAAACACCAAAATGAGTTTTTAAAGTACTATTAAACCATAAGATGTTTGGATACCAAAAAATTTAGAACATAATAGACTATTCAAGTGTTAAAAAGTTAAGCCAACATCAGTGTTGTAAAAATCGTTAGGCGCTAGTCGGGCTGCGAGGTGGGGGCTAGGGATTAATCGATTTGGAATTTTTATATATAATTTTCATATATATATATATATATATATATATATAACTACACTTTTTATATGTAATTTTTATAAATATGTTTAGTTTTATATATTTGGCCGAAATTTTGAAATTTTTGTGGGAATTTTTAAACTTCGCCGGAATTCGGCCGGAATCCCGCCGGAAGGTCGCCGGAATCTGAAAAAATGCAGAATAAAGGCCGATTAAGAGCCGATTAGTTCCGATTTTTTCCTGATTTGGACCAATTTCACCGACTAGCGATTATCCGCTCCGATTAGAGGATATCCAATCGGTGACCCACCGATTACCGACTAGTCGCCGATTAATCGGCCGACTAGTCCGACTTTTACAACACTGCCCAACATTATCGTTTAAAACACAAATAAATGTATGAAATTTGAATGTGAAAGCGCACACACATGTATAATCCAAATTCTGTTTGTGTATGTGAAATGAGTTTTTGGTAATACACTCACACACGCAAAAGTATATGTGTAGAGAACGGGTTTACCTTGTAGATATTATCTGATATTAGCGCCATACGATGAGCATACTCAAATCTTGAATTGAAATCCTTAAACTTATCGGTGAGAGGACCACAAAGAATGTACCCCTAAAATCCATTATAATAACAAAAAATCAACTATTTTTCTTTTTATTAAAGAGGTTTTTAATCAAGATCATTGCAATAGTAAATTAGTTAGGAATGTTCAATTATTTGAATTGTATGCTATAATTTGTAAATAAGTTAATAACATTCAAGATATGTGCCCTATAGTGGTAATACTTATGGTCATTAATGAAATTCCACTTTACATGGATAGCGTATATAAAATAGCGTATATTAATGGATATTTATTCACTACTCGTGTACGAGTACGGAAAGTAAACTTTGTATTTTAAAGTATATTGAGTTTGATCGGTTACTTGAATATTTAACGATGGTTGATCCCCACGCTCATTACCTATAAACACAATGTTCAAAAGATCACATATTATTCATATGCTTGATTTAATGAATATCTACAAAGTCAAAAAATAGAATTACCTTCATATAATTGTAGAGTAATCTTAGGCACGATAACTCCCATGTAAGATATACCCGATATGTAGAGCGGATTATTTAGAAACATAGGATGGCTAACGAGAAACTGTTCATCAAAGAAAATATGTAAAACATTTATCAGCGTGTATAATCATCTCGCTTAGATGATAATACCTTAAGAAAATGAAGTAACCACATAAGGTTTGTCTTAAAATTAATAATTTTTTTCATATCGAACTTGACATCAAAACAGTATAAGTTCGTAAGTATTTCAAAAGAGGTAAACTATACATATGTACTTAATTTAAAACTAGAGAATATAAACAACTTACTTTTTGTATATCTATAAAATTTTAAGGACTTAAATGAGTAAATATATAGGATGAAATATTAAAATAATCAGTAAATGAGATTTAAAAGTAAAACTTAAAAAAAGTTAAAACCCGGTTTTAGTGGTGTGGCTCTCACCCTAATTCAACACTTACGTTATAAGTAAGATACATCAAATGAAATCAACAAGAGTTTTCACTTATTCATTTGATTTTTTTTATTGTTTTGAGTTAGTTTTGGAATCTCTTTTCTTTCAAACTTGACAAAATAGAGCACATCAATCAACATAGCCCTCCCGAGTGACACTAAAAATGGTCTTCTTTGTCACATTGAGGATTAGTTAATTATATTTTCTTCTTCCTTTTAAAGTCAATTGAGTTTGAAAACTACATTAAACAAAAGTTTTCAGATTTCACTAAATTTTAATTTTAATTTAAGCATAATCAGCTATAACCTTTTTTATAAATCGAGTAGCTTGTGTAGCCATAACGTTGTCACTACTAATCCATGCTTCTTTCGTCTTAGCATAGGAAAATCCAACGCCAGCAGGAATATCCATGAATATGATACTCGCCACCTACAAAAACACAAACAACCATTTATACTTGCGTAATATATATAAAATACCGATACACTCTTATCTCGATTAGATGCATGTTATATATAAAAACCTTTGTCCACGAATATGGATTCAATGTTATTGTGATATTATTTGGGCCATCATCATCGCTGAAGCTAAGCGGACCTACAACAAAATTATCATCATCATCAAACGTAAGCACTCAACTATATATTCGTTTTTAAAAGAGTTTCCTACATGTTTATTGTTATTTTAGGATATCAAAAGAGTAAGAAATGCCCTCCAAGTTAAGTTGAGTTGACGAGACAAATAAAAGTAACTTTACACTGACAACCAACTAAAGAGTATGCTTTAACATGAAATATTATAAATTTTGCTAATTTTTTTTTTATAAAAGCATGCATACCTTCTCTTCTATATGCTAAGGAAGATAAAGCAGAAACCCCTGGTCCTCCAGGCAAATGAAGTATGACAGGGTCATCTTGTGGGTTTCTTTCTGACTCAACAAAATAGTAGAATAATTCTACTTCTTCATTTTCTCCAATTCCAATATAACTTAATTTCATACCAAACACATTATTATAATTCATACGTTAGTAGTAGCTTCATATGAAATAAGAACGTACTGCTAAATATTTAAACACACATACACTTTATGTTGAATGGTTAACACATACCATGAGTTTTTAATATAGTCTTTTCACTTGTGAATATACATTTTTACTGTTAATTATAACAAAATGGATGAATTGTAGAATGATACACATACCCAGTTTCAAGTTTGAAAGGAAGATTTCCATGATATCCTGGAAGAGTTTTGATGATTGATTTTGAATATGAAGATGTTATAAGTAAATGTGTGAGTAGTAAAATGGGAAGAAGAGGGCAAACTACCAATTCTGTCATTTTGCGCTTCATTCTAATATTATTAGCTTGAGCTCTCTAAATTGTAGTATTATATAAGGAAATAAACAGTTTCTTTTTTCTTTTTTTACTATATAGAAATTTTCTGATATCCTAAAATGGTTTATGATAATGTGAATCAACAAACGTCATTGGAGAACATAATAAATTAAGTAGTATTTTTAAGTGCGATGTATATTTGTATTCATTAGACCCGGCAATCTGGACCCAAATGAGTATATTTGGGTAGTAATAATAAAGTAATGGGTTAGATTGGATTAAGTTATATTTTTAAGAGGATCAAGTTGGGTAACTCTAAAACTAGGAAAAATGATCAACGGGTCAAGATGGGTCATAAAAAAAGCAAGAACGGGTCAGGATGGGTTGATTGGATTTTCTCATAACCCATGTTTCTCCACCTCATATTTTTTCC
>BJCM01206919.1:0-16735 GCA_018326385.1 Flaveria bidentis | reverse complement strand
GTCCTAGTTCCCACTTCAAGAGTTTTGTAGTTTAATTCTGTTTGAATTGTTGAAAATTTCTAAGAAGCATAAGGAATACTGTAGTAATTCTATTTAGCTATAAGGTTTAGACTGTACATGAATAAAAAAATAAAAATAAAATCTTGTTTCATACATTATGGGCCGCACACGTGTGAGATCCAGTGTCACACCACTGCTAACGATCATTAACATTGAAGTTCCAATGTGTTAATACGAAGAACTTAGACCAAAACGTAAAACATAGAAAAATATAACTAAGTCGATATAAAGTCCGCGTGTTGTGATGACTTTGTCTAAAGGGAAGAATAAACGTACAAATATTAAACCACACATGCACATTGTGTTGTGTTAACTTACCAAATTTGAAATGAAACATAAAAGAAACATAAATATATTAAACCACACACGCATGTTATGTTAACTTACAAAAGTTAGAACGATAATGTAAAACGAAAGTTTATAAAATATGATAAGCATAGAGGAACAAAGTTGAAAATATAAAGTTGTGAGGTGAAATTACAAAAAATGAAGAGATTTGACTTAAAAGTAAAAAAAAGTCAAATTTGAGAAGTTATATTGTAAAAAATGAAAAACATTATGTTAAAACTGAAAAATCATTTTTTTTTAAAAAGCACCATCATGCATAAAAGGATTGTTTATTAGTATAATATAAATATATGAATATCTCCTAGGAAAGCATTATGTTGGGTTTTTTTCATGTATTTAACAATTTTCATTTAATCGAGCATTGTGTAGTGTTTTGTTTTGTAATAGTAATAGAATCAAATGATTGTTTCATTGTGTAAATAACATGCATTATGTCTTATTAAACAACATTGTCTCACATATAAATGGAGCATCATTTTGTGATTATTTTGATAGGTACAAGAAAAAGTAAACGAGTTAAAATCAAGTACTTCATTAAATTCATTAAATATTGAGTCAACACCAGTAATTGTTACTATTTATCTTAAACAATATGTCTTATGCTTAAGAATTATCTAATATACTTTAAAATTCTTTCTTTCGCAGATGAAATGGAAAAGAATGTAGATGATAATATGATGATCAATGATTTTATATTTGACGGGAAAAGACAACTAAAAAAAACCATTGAGAAAAAGACAATCGGGGAGAGAAAAAAAAAGTAAACATGACACTGTAGGAAAAAACGAAAGAAAAGAAAAAAAAATAGGGAAGACAATCCCAAAGGAAGTAACTAGAAAGACCTAACTTAGATATTTTCCTTACATCGGTAAAAAGTTAAAATGTCAAATGTACATCTTTTTATCCTATGTGTCTTATGTATAAGTTAACAAAGGAGAAAAGGAAAACTGTTAGAGAGATGAGTTTTGGTGACATATTGTGTTCGAAATTAAGCACAAGACCAAGTTGTTTTGCTTTTTAGGTGCTGATAATCAAGAATAGGGTGGTATTCACCTTGCTGTTTGTTTTTGTTTAGTTGTAGTTTATGATAGCTTAGATATTAATGTAAAAGGATCTAGTTTAATTTTGTCGTATTTTGTATTTTGTGGCATGCGAAACTGCAGTTTTACCCAGTAGTTTCTCATGCCATGTGCATACAATTTTGTAGTATGCGAAACTAGGTCCTGTATATATGTTTTTTTGTTCTTCATTGTGTAACTCTTGGAACTTTATTAATTATTACAGATTTGAGTTCATTTCTTGTTTGTGTAATGGTAGGAACTTCATTTCACATATTTGAGCATTATTCTTCTTAGTCTTCATTAATTCCCTTTCAAATGGGTTTCATGGTTGACTAATGTTCATACTTCATTATCACTTGGTCCACAAACTATTAGAACTAATGATATCTTGTGGATTTCAGTGTTAAATCTTCATCAAAAGCACGTTCAAACGATCATTTGGACCAAGGTATTTGGAATACCAAATGGATCCATAAATGTGAATCAGAAGCTTATGCCAAATACCAATGATCTTGTTGTAAATGAATGGAGAAGCCAATTTGGACAAGACATACGAGGAAGAATTCACATAAGGGAATTTGTTGATTATTTGGCAGATATAAGACACTTTGGCATGATGTTTAAGCTTACTTTCTTGGTTGCTTTTATCACATAATGTGGGGAAGTAATGAAAAGCAACACAGTTAATCAGCGGTTTTAACATCAATAACAATAAATACATATGTTAAAAACCTAAACTAAGTGTGATTACATTTTGATTTGCATGAGGAAAAACAGAGAAGAATGGACTGGGTCAGAAGAACTGGCCTTTTGGCGGTTCTTGCGGTACAAAATTCACATCTATTATATTACACAATCATAGATATGTTATTAAATATTGTGTCTTTTATGGTTGACACAAATTTTATGTGCATATAAGAAATAAAAAGAAAAAGGAGAGGTTGTTAAAAAGCAAAAGTTGCTTGTATAATATCACAATTCAATGTTTCTAGATGTTTAAGAAAAGCTTAAATGAGTTAGTAAATGACAGAATTGACCTTTTTAATGGACAAAGTTTCAATTTGATCGGTAATTTAACACATAAAAATGAAGAAGTTGAAACTGTGGTTGGAGAAAAGGTACCAGATGAAAATGTAGAAGGAGAAGGGTGTGTTGAAAATTATAGGGAAAACTTCATAAAATAGTAACAAAGTTTTATGAGTGTTCCAATCACGTCACGTAAATCTCAAACTATCTCAATCAGGTAATTTTAACTTTTTCAATCAGGTAATTTTAACTATGGGATGGTGTTCTATTCCTATGTAATTAACCTGATTAGCAGGTAATTATTTAATTTTCAAGTTTTATGAGTGTTCCACCATTGCCGCCCACCACCACCATCGCCGCCCATCACCACCGTCCCACCATCATTGCCGCCCACCACCACCGTCCCACCACCATCGCCGCCCACCAACACCGTTATCCTACCACCATCGCCACCCACCACCGTCTTCGCCCCACCATCGCGGCCCACCGCTTCTCGTCGTCACCCTACTATCACCGCCCACCACCACCATCATCGCCCAACCATTGCCGCCCCTGCCACCTTCGTCCCCCCACCATCACCGTTGTCCCCCACCGTTGCCGTTGTCACACCCCAACCAATGGCAAAAACATCGACGCGCGAGAAGTGATAGATTGTTCAAAGACATCATAGAACTATAGTGACAATAAATTAAGATTGAATTTCATTTCTATTAATCAATATAACATTACAATGTTTCAAATAAACATACAATAACTTTGAGAAATACAAGTCAAACAAATATAACAAAATGATAGATTTGGTGTGTTTCTAAGTCCAGCTAATTGAATTTCTTGATAAAGCTTCAAGCATTTCCTGCAACATAGGATAAAATATTGGTCAACATATGAATATGTTGGTGAGCATACAAGTTTGAATACGTAGCATAATAGTGATTAAATCTCAATTCAACATAAGTAAAGTATAATAAATTTTGTACATTGCTAGCATGCAAAGCTAATAAACTAACCAAAAGTGTCCACTAGTGTAATCTTAGCATTAAAAATTGACCAAGACCGTAAATATTGAATAACTGAACATAGACCCATCATAATAGGGTGGATGTGCTAGTCCTATAGCGCTATACATATTAAGGGAGGTTTAGATTGCTTACAAGATAATGTATTCTAGAATGTATTCACAAATAGTATAACAAGTAAGCATGTTTGTATGAATTGAGTTTTAGGATGAGTTTGGTTGAATGTATGATTGTGTGTATTTGATAAATGGTACATGTTGCAACCCAAATAGTGTTAAAACAAAAGGGGTGAAGTATGACTCACGGTTTGGCGATTAGAATCCACAAGAATAGATGAATGAGTTTAAAGGATGGAGTCACCAAATTTACCCTAAATGGTAAACAAAAGTGTGTAAGTTTAGGATTCAAAGTTTGAGATTTTAAAAATTGGAAAGTATATGAAAATTACAAATATGAGAATACATGAAAGTGTATACTACTTAGACACTTATTTGGACATCATGTATTATGTATGTTCTTTATGAGTATTAATCACTCATTAAAAGTCCAAAATAAAGAATCATAAGATTAGTATAATGTCTACCTTAACACATAACATTCGACCATGGTTTGATTGATGTTACGGTTTGGTTTTGAGTAAGTAATATATAGATACAAAATATAAGTCATGCATTAGAGATAGGGTAATCCACAAACCTCAAGTGTTATATTCATATAAGTCATGTATTAGAGGTGGGGATATCCAAAAACATCAAGATTGTCACCATTGCACAAAATCTTCACTTAAGGGTGATTCGAATGGTCATGACTACATAAATGAAAGTATTAAAGTAAACTAACTAGTTTGACTAAGTGTTCAAGTGGGGTATGGTGGATAGATTAGTTATAGAACAAAGGTTCAACATCACCAGTTCATACCATAACACAAGGAGGCTCGGTTTGGTTTCATCAACTTTTTGATTTATAGATCACTTAGTGTTTTGTAAAGATGAAAGAATATGGTGTAAAAGCCTTAAAATTTCTAAAATATAACTACAACACAAGCCTTCCAACATTGAAGTTGTTGGTGACTTGGTTTAGTATGTAAAATGCTAAAAAAAGAAGACAATAAAACATGTATGAAAGAGTCAAGTATAATATTTCCAACTTGGACCTTAAAAATGAGGGTTTACCATACTTGTGTCACCTTAATGACTAAGTGGTTATGTCCTAGAGATTGTTCCAAGTGGTAAAGAGAAATGAAGAAGAAAGTTAAAAAGAAAACAAAAATAAATAAATAACTAAATAAATAAATAAATAAATAAATAAATAAATAAATAAAACTCACAAGTTGTTCTTTAATATTTCTTGTAAAAAGAATGGAGTTCTTGGATAGATTGAG
This sequence comes from Flaveria bidentis, assembly GCA_018326385.1. Taxonomy (NCBI): domain Eukaryota; kingdom Viridiplantae; phylum Streptophyta; class Magnoliopsida; order Asterales; family Asteraceae; genus Flaveria; species Flaveria bidentis. Next base: position 11,843 of record BJCM01206919.1, on the reverse strand, counting down.
AGAGTTTAGAGACTTTAGATTGATAAAACTGATTAGAGAGGGATTTGATTTAGTATTTTTAGATAAAATTATGGTTGGGCATTAATGTAAGTATTTGGGAGATGAGTGGAGGGAAAATACAAAGTTTCAATTTTAACCCATTAACTTATTTTATTTAGTAATTTACACCATAAACTAATGATTTAGAATGATTATTTTAACATATGAATCATAAAAATAAAACTTATAAATAATTATGTGAAAAAATATATATAATTCCCGATAAGTTGCTCAGTTTTGCGTTAAAATGTGTATTCACAATTGTTTAAATGTTGTACAAACATATAATCAACAAGAATAATATAAAAAGATATTTTTACTATTATTAAGTCTTGAGATTACAAGGATTGAATAAGAAGTAATATTACATTTAAAAAAAATATAAAATGCGGAACGTTACAGCCGTCCACCACCACCTCCTCTCACCCTTGACCCTCCTTTTTACCTACTATTCAGGTTGAATACAGAAGATTGAAACATCAAAATAAAGTTTAGTGACCTGATTGGAAAAAAAATTATGAGTGACCTAATTAGGACAATTTTAAAACTTGATTACCATTCTACAAAGTTACCCCAAGATTATACAATCATAGACAAAAGACGCAATAGATACGACCCAATGAAAGTTGATGAGTTGACTAGAAAAAGGGAATTGGTTGTTAAGAAGAAAGAAATGATGGAGAGAAATTAAAAAGGTAAAGAAGAATATTTCTACTAAGAAAGACACAATGAATGACAATTAGACTAAGAAAGACACAATGAAGGAAAAAGACATTGAAAAAGACACAGCTATGACCAAAACCATTAACAAAGACAATGATAAAGGGGGGGATAGAATGAGAATAATACGAATATGGATGTTATTAAGTTCTTGAATGATCTGCCTTTTTGTACAAATAGATGAAGATAACTACAAAATACCAGTTTCGAAGATTGTGTATTGTCCAAATCCGATTTCTTTCAAAGAACGACTTTCAGTTAAAAACCCACAAGTGCAAGCGATAGTAAAGTATTGTGTATTACACTAGTAATGGCTAAAAGAGTTCTGTACGAAGTACAACCTCATGATAAAGAAAAGATAAAGAAAAGGTAAAGAACAATTAAGTAATGATAAAGTATTGGCTAAAGTTTGATTAATGAATAAACATAGTAAAAGTTAAAGGAGTCTTGCCTCAATGAAGCACATTGATAATGTCTATAAAGTCTAAAATATAGAACTCAAATATAGTATGATTTAATGGCTAAAATAAAATGTATTGCTAACGTAGAATAAAGAAAGAAAGTTAGAGATAAAGTTTGGTTAAAGTATTTTGTTAAAGTAAAACTAGAGATCACTCAACAATTTTGACTTTGTATATTTGTTTGATAGGTATGTTTTATATATAGGATGTGAGTTTAGAATGGATCTAGTAGCTACATAGCATTTGTTTAAGATTGACATCATGGTATAGTTTTCTTATACTTAGTTAAGGACATTTGGTTTTTGATGTAATATGGTTTGCCAACCGATGCTCAAAAAATCAGTGATAGTATTTATAGATGATATCCTGATTTGTTCAAAGAATGAGAGAAACCACGCCTGTCACATCCATGACGTGTTAGAAATACTAAGAAAGGAGAAGCCATATGTGAAGTTCGTAATTGCGTTGTTCTTGCTAGGCATGGTACATTTTCTCGATCACGTGATTTAACTAGATGGGATCATAGTTGATCTTGTCAAAGTAGAAGCAGTGTTGCAATGAAGTTCACGAAAGACGACATAAAAATTTTCAAATTGGCAAATTATTATAGTAGATTTATCTAGGATTTTTCCAAGATTTCCTCTCCGTTGATAAAGTTGACAAGAAAAGATGTATAGTTTGAAAGGAGCAATTGTCAAGAGAATGCATTTACAGAGATATAAAAGATTAAAAGGTTAACATAAGCTCTTCTGTTGACAATTCCAAAAGGGAATGAAGACTTGGTTGTCTATGTTGACGTATCTTATCAAGGGTTAGGGTGTGTCTGAATGCAAGGATGAAAAATCATAGCCTATGCTTTCTAAGAATTAAAGATTCATGAGGTGAGTTATCATACTCATGATCTAGAGCTGGTTGATGTGGTGTTTGTGCTAAAGATATGCAGACATGATCTATATGGTGTCAAATGTATGATTTTTACAAACCCATAAGTCTAAGTATTTCTTCTTTTTTCTTCACCTTGCAGGAAAAACATAAGTTTTTTCCTTCACCATGATCTTGTAGAATCCTTTTTTATTCTTCACCTTGTAGGAAAAACACATAACAAATTTATTTCCTTTTTTTGTTTCTTGTTAATTTGATGGCCCCAAAGAAATCAAGTATACACACACAACAAAATTCTTCTACTGCTTCATTTGATTCTATGGAGGGGGTTATTGATCTATTATGAGGATCAAGCTACCCAAAACTCAAAATTTCAACACTAGCTACTAGTTGTCGAATTCTGCCAAGTGCTGAACCAACTGCCGAATTCTACCAAGTGCTGAACCAACTGCCGAAACACAAATGTTGAATGTTTGTCGATCAACATATGCTGAGCAACTACTGGTCAACATTATATTTAAGAAGTGTCGATCGACTACTGGTGATAAACACTAAACTCCATGAGCTACTGATCAATTGTTACACAAGACAAGACTGTGTGCATCGAAGACTACTGTGTTCTACCTTTTGGAAAGAAAACAATGTATTAAGCTTCCTAACTCTAATATGCCGATTGTATGTATTTCTTTACATTCTAAATATAGAATAGTTTAATCTTATTGTTTAGATTCAATAGTATAAAGTACTCACACTTTTATAGTAGAGGCAAACTTTTCAAGCAACTTAGTTTATGTTCCGATTGTATTATATGTACTCAAACAATTAATCAAGTGAATACTATGAAAGAACAACTTTTGTGTTTATCTTTACTCAAAGTATTTGTGTTTTGTTAGTAAATAGTTAACTTAGATCTCCACTAGTTAGCTACTAATTAAAGAAGAAGTTCTTATTAATCTATACACTCATCAGATCCAACAAGTGGTATGAGAGCTTTTCATCTTGATTCGCTTGAAGTTATCTTTCAACAAATCACTTGTTTTTTCTTTTGATATCACTATCAAACACCACACTTTTTCATACCCTTATATCCTTTCAAAATGACTACTGAACCATTTCAATTAAACATGACTTGGATAATAGAATTCAGACCAAATCTCCTATGTTTACAACACATGATTATGATACCTGGAAAATCCGAACTGAGGATATAAGAAATGAAGAAATAAAACAAACCTCTGATGGCATCATCATAAATCAATCTAAGTATGTTCAAGACATATTAGAACATGTCAACCTACTGATGCTAAAGCTATAAAAACCCCTATGTTTAAGACATGTTCATTAACTCCTGATCTTGAGGGGGAAGCAATTGATCACTAGCTGTATAGAGCCATCATTGGATCTCTCATGTATGTTACAACCAACACTCAAGATATCAAGTTTGCACACTATGTTCAAGATTCCAAGCTGCTCCAAAAGTGTCACATCTAATGGTTGCCAAGAGAATTATGAAGTATCTTAAAGGGAAACCTAAGTTGGGACCATGTTACCCTAAGAATGTTGAATTCAATCTCTATGGATATACAAATAGTGACTATGGAGGATGCAACATCAACAAGAAGTCCACCTTTGGAGGATATCAATTTCTTAGGGGGAAGATTGTTTTCATGGAAATGCAAGAAGCATAACTGTATCTTTACATCAACTATTGAAGTAGAGTATATTGCTAGATCTAGTTGTTGTGCTCAAGTGCTATGGATCCATACTCGGCTTAGAGATTATGGAGTAACCTTCATGAACACTCCAATTCACATTAACAACAACAACACCATCTCAATCACCAACAATCCTATCCAAGATTCAAAGACAATAGCAAATTGATATCAGATATCATTTTATTAGATATTGTGTAGAAAACAAAATCATAAAATTAATCAAAGTCCATACATATGAACAATATGTAGATCTTTTCATAAAAGATTTTGATAAAAAGAGGTTTAAATAACTTGTATATGCTATTGGGATGGTCAAATTTAAATAAATAATTTATTTATTTAATAAATATGATAAATTATAATGAAATGCTTTGTTGATAAAATGGGTAAAACTAGATATCTGCTGAATATTACCAATGAGCAGATAACTAGTTATGTGCCAAATATCAATAGATAACTAGGTATCTACCGAACATAACAAATTAGCAGATAACGGGGTACAACTGAGTATCTGCGGAATATCAGCAAATAAATTAGGTATCAGCCAAACACAGCAAACCGGTGGATAACTTGGTAAAACTAGATATTCGCCAAATAGGGTGATTAGGCATATAGGATGATTTTAGACCATGTATTTTGTAAAAGATCCGGCAGGTCCCACTTCCATCTTCTGATACATAGTGGCGCAAGAGAAGTTTGTCTGAAAGGACTGTTTTATTATCACACGCTGTCGATTTTATAGTTATAGTGGTAAAACATTTTAAAATTCATATTTTTATATATTACCCACAACTATTAAATCTAAGGTTTTCCTACCATTTTCATCTTTGATCTTCGTCGCATAGTGGGACCTCTTTCAAAAAACCTTCAATCTCTTAAGTCCTACCAAAATCAAACAAACTTTCACTAGCTGCTTAAACTCAAACCCTAGAATTTAGACCGAATTATAACATCACCACATTACTTTAATCTATTGGTGATCCAGTCTATGATCCAGTACTTTAATTCTAACAATAGCGATTATGCTTTTTCAATATTTATAGACCCAATGATATATGAGACATACATTCAGGGAATTTTAGAACACATATTCCATTCGTCGGGAACATAAAAGAAAGGTCCTCACCACAACGGTGCAAGGACTAAATGTTACCATTTCATGCGCAAAAAATCATCATCATTAGAAGTTGAATGGCGTAAACGGTGCATCTTATTTCTCCAAAAAAGTGGAGAATCATTCTTCATATCTTTCTTCACTACTTATCAAAAAAATTGGGAGGATGGGTTTAAGTACCCATTAGATTTAAAAGGGGCTATCCATGGTCATGTCAAACAACAACGTTATGATTTTTCAAACTTTATTTTTCAAAACTTATATAAAAATATAACTGCTGCTGCTAAATTTAAGTTTTTTGATATACCCTCAATTCATTCAAAAGATATTACAAGAAGAACTAGGGGACATAATTAAAATGGGAGGGATTGTTCATGTAATAGGAACTTTAAACAAAGCAATATTTCCAAAGTTCATGGTAACTCGAAAATCTTTTTCAAGGATGGTAACTCCCTTGTGCGCACACATGCTTGAGGTCACTAAGCCTTAGGGTGGCAACATGGAAACACCCACCACTGCTGATCCTACACCATTTACATCAAAGCCAAAGGTACGAAAGCAAAAGCGAACACCTGCACCTTCTATTAAGAAGATGCAGGCCCCAAGATCACACCCTCTTAAAAAGGCAAGACTAGAAACAAGGGTCCGAGTCAAGTCAAAGGTGTCAACCATATCTAAACAAGGCTCAAAGAAGTACATTTCTCGTCCTTCTTCTTAGCAGACCTAAACCCAAGCCATAAACCCATAATCAGAGTCCCAACATTCCATTGACCAAACCAAAAGGGTACCCACATTACCGAGACAACTTCTAAGCAAGAAGTATCATTAGGAACTAGTTCACATCTAGAGCCATTAGACTTAGCTCCCCAATCTCCCCTAAACATGTCTACTACCTAGGATGATGATGTCCCTACTACACTTCAGCATGATTCACTATCTCCCATTTTCCATATAATACAAATAGTAGGGACTAATATGTCTATAGCAGCATATGGCCCATATCCTTTATCCCAAGAGATTGATCCTATGGAGGAAATAATCAATGGAGGAGGTTGTATCTGCCACTGATTGATCAACAGTACAAGACAACATCCCTAAGACATCAACCACGACAACTCATATTGAGAATGTCTCTTTCGAGTCATTCCTTTAGGAGAGGAATCCAGGGAGCTAAGAAACCATATATGCTTGTAAAGGTGCAGAGGCTTGGCTTAGGACCTCATCTCCTAAGGATTCCACATCTGTGCATGAGGGAAGTTTGTAACAAATATATGAATTGATGACCCATAACCTTGAGCTTGCTAAAAAACTAAATGCCTTACAAGCTGAAAATGCAAGGCTTCAAGGTTATGCTGAACGAGCCACAATTCTCGAGTTTGAGAATGGTCAGCTGAAGTTTTTGGCAGAGAGAGTATCTAAGGTGAAGCATAACTCAGAACTCTATAACAACTTGTTGCAAGTGTTTCCATCTTAGAAGGATAACTCATAACTCTTTAACAAGCCATAGCAAAGGCAATGAACCTTGAACATAAAGTTTAATAACTTCAAGACACCATTGACCTTCAATAATCAATCATCATGAGTCTTCAACTCTTAGCACCATAATAACCTTTGGATGTGCCTTCCTCTACCCACTTGGTCTCACCTGAAATCTCATATGATGCTACCAAAAAGGGGAAGATGAGCCCAAAGAAGCTAAAAATATTCTCAAGAGATAGGCTAGCCAAGTTGTACATGCTGCATAGCCAATCTCTTTCCCTTCTAAATGAACTGACCGATATGAGCCTCTATTAGAAGCTGAAGCCAAAATGAATGAGCTTCTTGATACATATGGCTATGATAGCTTGGAAGAGAAGGAGATAGAAGCCTAGAGGGTGATGAAGAAGATGAACCAAAAGGTTCAACTTGGGAATAGGAGAATGGTGATGATGAAAAGATCCAACACTTCACTCTCTTAAAAGAAAAAGATCTAATAAGTAATAATCATCAAATAGAGAGCTTGTGCTAGGACTTGAAGCCTTTCCCAAGATATCTGCTAAACAAAAATCACCATTACTAGATGTGCTATTACAAGTTGTGGAAGTGTTGAACAATCTGATGCAACTACCAAAAGCACCAAGCAAAAGGATGCTTAAATAGATGAATCCTCATATGGAATGGTTGTTTTGAAAAAAAGAACCCAAACCATGGAAAGGCATGTGGTGACTTTTAAAGCTAAACCTGCCCAATGTCATAAGCAACTAAAGGACACACCTGAGTTTGAACTTAGAAACTCAACTATGGCGATTTTGCTCAACCGAAGGTTGAAGCTGAAACCCTATTTAACTTTGAGGTAAAGGTGGAAACTGATGGCCTAGAAGTCACTAAGGAGGCTGAGAGAGCGAGAACTGCTAATGATCCCAAGTCTGCTGGTAAGGCATCAAGTGTAATCATTAGACATTTAGTAGTTAAAACTGCTAAAAGTCTCTACCTCTACAAAGGTAAGAGGCCTATGGCTATTGAAGAGGAAATTGAAATTAAGAGATAGAATCAAAGGCTAGATTTTTGATGAGTAAGAAGGTGGAGTCTTTCCCATGCATTATTGAAGAAGAAGTTGTAGAACTAAAGGTAGGCAGAGCTCAAGAATCTTCTTTTAAGAAGAATATCATTGCATCGATCAAAAGTTCAAAGGAATGGAGAGCTACAAGAGCGGCAACAAAAGAATCCAACCATGGTGGTGAACCAAGCAGAAGAACATTAAAAGCTCCATTTAAACCAAAGGCCAAAGTTGTCAAAAGGTGCCATGTAAGTCATATAGGTCATTTGTCGAAAGCACACAAAGGATAACCACTTAGTAGGCTTCAATAACCACAACTACTAAATCCAAACCCATGATCTCCACTTAGAAAAGAGAAAAAAAGGATCCAGAAAAATATCTCCTAGAAGCTCAACTTGAGTTGGATTGAATTTTGATAAGGTCATGGAATGGAGCACTCTTGAGATAAAATCCAAATTGATTGCTGCAACTCATGCCGAGATGGAGAACACAACTGAGTTACTTAGAATCGGAGAAAACACAAGGAGAAAAAAGTCAACAAGAGTTCAGGGACAAGCAACAAATCAAGATGTTCCTTAAGTATTTTGGTTTCTTTGATAAACAAGTAGGACCAATGAGTATGTCAACTCTTGATTTGAATATCAGAGAAATCAAACAAAAGGTTGCAGCTGGAGATCTCCCAAAGTTTGAAGAAGCCATGGAGTAATAGGAAAGACAACATGCCAAACTAAAGAAAAGTCTCTCAAAGGTCTCCCCATTTGTTGATTGAGTCTCTAACATCCACTGACTCTAAATCAACAACCTCTAATGATAGTCAACCCATCTCTTCAATCTTTGTAAAGAAGAAAACTAAACTTACAAAAGTTGTAAAGGCAAGTATTGTTGATCCATAAGTAGAGGAGAAAATCAATAAAGGAACAAAGGTGTTAACTACTGGTTATTTTGCTTAGATGATGAAATTTACTGTCATGGGGGAAAATGAAGAGATCATGTACTATGGTCATGAAAATAAGGTACTTGATCCGCCCTTTGACATTTTAGAGTAAATTGCTGAGTACTTCAGCATCTTTGGATGTTAGAATGATAAATCCAAAGTGCCGCTAAACAAAGTATTGTCCTTAGTCAAGTCTGAGACTAGTGAAGAGATCCTTGAAACTCCACTATCAGCATATGATCCCATATTAGAGTGGGAATATGATCAGAAGAAGAATACCTACTTCATAACCAGATCAACAACTAGAAGAGTGGCTTACTCAAGGAAACAACTAGTATACTTTAATAGGTTTGAGATAGTTGACTTAATTAGGCTAAGACTAAGAAATCAAGTAACATTTCTGAGGCATGGAAAATGGAAAAAAGTTCTAAAGAGGATTTACAAATCTCATCTAGAAAGATCAAGGAAGGCTTCAAAACAAAGAAAGAAGAAACTAGAGTCTGAAGTTGTCAAGACCACTTCATCTGCTAAACACTCTCCTTGAAACCAACCACAACCACTTCCTACTACATCTCCACCTACTCAAGCTACACAATAGAGTTCTCCACTAGTCGAACAAGCTTTTAAAATAGCTAAATCTCCTTTCGAAAGGCACTCAAATGATTCAACTGATAAAGTGATCATCACTAATGTTGCTGATAGAATCCGATATGGCTTAGATAATTCAGAAAAAAAAGAAGAACTCTTAGAATTTAAGGAGGAAGAATACTCAGAGGATGATGACACAACGATTATCAAATGGGATTATGATTTGAAAGTTAAGAGTTACTTCATAGAATGAAAGAACATGTCCAAATATTTCTTTCTATCTGAGCTTGAAGTTTTGAAGACCAACCTTGAAGACTTGAAGAAAATATACAAGTTAATATCTGAATACAAAGGTATGCTAGACAGGTACAAATCCAAGGCTGCCATTCTAAGAATAAAATTTGGAAACAAGGCCGAGCAAGGAAAAAAAGAGGAAGTTGTGCATGTGAGTGCCATGAACATTCATGACCCAATTACAGATTGGAGTTACAATTCCTCAACCAACACTTTCTGCCTAATATATGCTGGTGCTAGAAAAGTTGAAGTCAAATAGTATGAACTTTTTAGATTATCATGGCATAACATGAAAGACTTGGTAAATCTACCTCTTAAAAACCGCTCAAGAGATGTAAGAGGATACCCGTGTGTTGGGGTGATATCAACCATAAAGAGTTAAGGAGCGTCAAGGTGGTCGAGGCTACGACTGAGAAGCTGGAAAGGATCAAAGCTTTCATGAAGGCAACCAAAGATAGACAGAAGTCGTTTGCTGATAAACGATGTTGACCGATTGTGTTCCAGGTGGGTGACAGGGTTATGTTGAAAGTCTCACCTTGGAAGGGTGTAATTCAGTTCAGAAAGCGGGGCAAGTTGAGCCTGAGATACATAGGGCCTTTCCGAATCATTGCTAGAGTAGGAGAGGTGGCCAATAGATTGGGGTTACCAGATGAGTTAAGTGGAATTCACCCGACATTCCATGTATCTCATCTGAGAAAGTGTCTAGCAGATGAGGATATGATTGTTCCACCGGAGGATATCGAGGTAGATGAAAGGCTCAATTATGTGGAGCAATCAGTGGCAATCATTGATCATAAAGAGAGAAGGTTAAGGAATAAAGTGGTTCCTCTTGTGCGGGTACAGTGGAAGCACCAAAAGGGGTCAGAGTCTACGTGGGTGACAGAGGAAGAGATGAGATAACATTACCCACGATTGTTTGAGGAATAACAGGTTTCAGGGACGAAACCTAAATAAGGAGGGTGGACTTGTAACACTCGGTTCTTTTTTTTAGAATAAAAAAAGAAGAATAAAATGAAGAAAAAGAAAGAAAAGATATGTTACCCAAGTTAAGGGGTAAAAAATGTTAAAAAGAACAAATGGTTTGAAAAGTAGGTATAAAGTGGGCATGGCTGCCCACTCTCTTCTTACAACCCCCAAATCCTAGGATCTTTAGAAAGAGAAAGTGAAGACTCAGATTCTTTGAAGAACAAGAGCTGAAAGTTCGAATTTAAGATAAGAAATTCATGGTTTTTAAGTGTTCTTAACTGGCCTTGCCTCGGTTGTATGCTTATGTGTGTTGTGCGTGTTCGGGTGTGTGTTTTTGGTGGGTTTCTAGGTTGTTGAACTCAATTGCAAACGAGTTTGGAAGAAGCCATACTTAAGAGCTGCAAAGGTGAGTTCTGGAACCCCTCTTTTACATGTATTAACTGATTTTTGGGGCAGGAAATGCATGATTGAACTTTTTATAAAACTAGGGTTTCATACTCGTATGTATGAATGTGTGTATGTTGTGGGTTTGGTGTGATTTTGGTCTATGTTCATACTTGATGATGTTATGGTTGTGTTTCTAAGACTTAGAATGTATGATTTAAGCTTAGAACATGATACATGGTGTTTGGGGACCGGATTATGATGTTAAGTGTGCCCTAGGCTGCTCATGCACCCAAACAGTAGTTCATACGCCTAAGTTAGAACAACTGCTTAAGTGTGAGAAATGCAGATGAGTAAGTTCATGTGAATGAACAAATGCGGATGAGCATTGACAAATACAGATGAGTAAGTCATGCGAATGAACAAATGAGGATGAGTAAGTTCATGCGAATGAACAAATGCGGATGAGCATTGACAAATGCGGATGAGTAAAGTCAACGCGGATGAACAAATGCAGATGAGCATTGAAAAATACGGATGAGTAAAGTCAATGCGGATGAACAAATGTAGATGAGCATTGAAAAATGCGGATGAGTAAAGTCAATGCGGATGAACAAATGCGGATGAGCATTGCCAAATCCGGATGAGTAAAGTCAATACGTATGAACAAATGCGGATGAGCATTGACAAATGCGGATTAGTAAAGTCAATGTGGATGAACAAATGGGGATGAGTAAAAGAAATATGGATGAACAAAAGGAAATGCGGATGAACAAAAAAAATGCGGATGAACAAAAAGGGAAATGCGGATGAACACTTAGAATATTTTCTGACTTTTTGGGGAAAAAGTGAAATGTAAGCTTTGACTTGGGATGTTCCCGAGGGCTATGTAAGTTGACTTTTTGAGGTCATAGATGATGTGATGGGCATTGTATGATAATGTTATGATGTATGATTGATGCTTATGGATGATGGTATGTATTATGTATGTTATGTATGTATGATGCCTTGTATGATGATGTTGACTGTGTATGTTGATGTTCCTTATTATGTATGATTATTTTACCATGGCTTTATGTTGAATGTTAATGAATGAAATGAAAGTATTATGTAACGTAAAGTGGAAGATAATGAAAAGAGGAACATGATGAAAGAATGCATGCATTAATGAACGAAGGAAAGTAAAGTAAGTCTTGCAAGCCTTGTATGT
>BJCM01206918.1:0-17994 GCA_018326385.1 Flaveria bidentis | reverse complement strand
CATATATTGTCATATATAGTGTGTCTGTCGCTTGTCGAATAGTTTAGGCTTAATGTAATACACCTGATATGTTGTAAACACATGAAACTGGGTCATTCGCAGGAGCATATGCGAATAAGACTCAGTCGTACGACTGAGCCATGCTAATGGACCAGCCGTGCGACTGAGAGATGCGATTGGGACATTCGTAAGACTGAACCATAAGTATGTTGTAAACGCATGGTCCAGTTGTACGATTGAACCATACGGATGGTCCAATCGCACGAATGGGCCTAGTCGCATCTAATATGGGTCGAGACTTATATATACCAGTTTCAATGTGTAGAGAGGTTAAGGATTTGAGAGGGAGTCTGCTCGGAGCCTAGGGCCGCCGGTTGAGAGGGGAGATCATGCTCGATCTTCCCTTGCCAAGAGTCTTGATTCTTATGTTGTAACGAACTTGTAATCGTTAGGTTTTATCAATGAAACCATTCAATTATAGTTCGTATTATCGATTGTCTCTTGGTTTTTACTGTTGTTTATCCTTCCGTCAAGAACACGCTCGGATGTTTACCAATCCAACCGACTTCACACATATTATCAATGTTTGTGGATTTGATAGGCGACAATCATGGGTAGGTGATTACAATTTTGGCTTTAATTAAAACCCACGTTTGTGTGTTTTTAAGATCTTTTATTTTTTCATAGGGATGGATTGCAACCGTTTTCAACTGTTAGCAGGTGAAGCAATATCATTTTGATTTGTTGAAGAGGATGGAGTAAAAGTAATTACAACTACAAGTTAAATGGCTCAGTGAGTTTACTTTTGTGCAAAGCTTAAGAACTATCACAATAGGCAATTGCAACAATATATAAAGCTTTGGTATTGTTTTATTTAATCTTAAATCCTTTTAAGATAGATAAAAATGATTTTATTAATTTTATTAGTTGCGATCATGTGACACGTGATTTTGATAGGGTTCTAATCGAGATCATCTCTAGGATTAAAGAGTCGTAAGCCTACAGTAGTGTTGAACCTAAAATTCACAGATAGCTTTCGATAAAAATTGTAAAAACTATTAATTTAGGATGATGATTGATAACACTGTAGTTTTACAACTGAAATGTTTTGCTTTCATATTTATTTGTTATTACGTTTGCTTTTGACTAATCTTTTTGCGCTTATGCAGGTAGGTTATCGACGCCTTTACAAGTGATTCATTAGCACTTTAATATAATTTGTCACTAGGTCTTCATACAAGTGATTTGAGTAGGTTGACGTATGTGTAAATTGCTCGCACCAACTTTCCCACTAATCATTATGTTATGTATTTTTTACGAAAGTCTTATTTATTTATACATGTAAAACGTGTCATTATCATAATCAGTTTAATATCATTGCGATTTGTGTGAGTGGATCTACCATGGGTGATTCCCTTTGTCTATTTATCTTTTAAAACCTTCGGATCTCTTGTTTTTCAAGTTTTCTTTGATGTCCAAAAATTAATTTAATTATAGTTTATTTTATATGTTTAGAAATATCACCCTTTTTGATCGGCTAAATATCAATAAAGATCAAGTGAAGACATATTCACATGTCTTTGAATTGATATATGATTCTTGCCTGAATTATACAGCCTAAGATATGTACATTTGTCTAAAAGTATTTAGTGACTCTTATATTCAAATACGGATAATATTAAAAAATATATATTTGTGTGACGGTATATGATAGTAGGTTACAATCTCATGTAATACATGGCCTAAATAAATTTACCGTTACATGATTTATAATATAAAAAGTTATGTTTTAAATATTGTGTATTATACGGATTGAATAAACTCATGTATTATACATTTGAAAATTTGAATTTAACATATTTAAAATTTTAATTATGGATACTTATTAATTAATAAATAACTATTGTGACATTCATAATTAAGAGGATAGAGAAGCGAGAAAATCAATTATTAGATGGTCTAGAATGATAACAAGCGTCCGGATTTAATTTTATTTGTTAGTATAGAGATTCGGTGCATGGCTTGACCAAACTCAAGCTTACTAGTATTTTAGACCCATCTAATGTCACATGTTATCTTGACATTTAATAATAAATATTCTTCTTGCCCAAAATAATTAAATCAACTATTTTTGTATTAATTTTTTTAAATACACATTTGATTTCCAAAATTAACGGGGTATAAATTAAAACCTTCCATTTTAAACTAAAAAACAAATATCTCTTATTTTTACTTTTACAAAACTCTATTGGTTAATTTTTAAAATTATCTTCTTATCAAATTTTTATTTTTTGAAAGATAAAATAAGTCATATTTCTAAATAAATGTTTACTTTAAGATTGTATAGTATCACTTAAATGCACACCAATTATAATGTTTTATATGTTTTTATATAGAAACTACTATTAGTAAAAACAAAAAAATGGTTTTAAAAAATAAAATAAAATACTATTAAAAAAGGTAATTAAATTAGACATCAATATTTTGAATTGTCTTTTATTTTATTACTGTATCTTTTTCTTTTTTTATTTGTTACCATCAACAAAATCATTATTTTCTAAAATTTAAGATGTTTTTAACTAATTTTTTAAGTGTGTTCTTATTTCGTTAGAAATAATTTATTTTATTTTATTTTATAAGTGGTTTCTTTAATTTATTAGATAATGCTTTTTTTCTGTTTTCTTTTTATCCATTTTATTATAATATTTTTTATTAAAGTATAACTCTTTAATCAAGTCTATTAAGATATAAAATAGTCATTTTTAATGTGGAATTTAGAGGTTATTTTGATTGATTTTTGTATTGTCCATGCTTAGTTGTATTATCATATGAGCATAAGTTTAATAACAAACTCAACTAAATATCTGCATGATTGTATGTTATAGTTAGCATGGAAATGCATCACGGACCCTTCTTTCTATGAGGTTTTTTCTTTAGTAAATTCCCATACAGTTTTACTTACACCATCATATGTGGTTATTTTATTTTTTTTAATTGTCACATTAAGTTATTTAATTACAATTTTAAACTCAAGTACATATTAATGGTTTTCTAATACAAAACTTTGATAAAAATTTGATATCATTGTTTATCACTTATATTTTTTACTATTTTGTTTTTTCAATCATATAGCTATTGTGGCTTTCAATCATACAAAACTCATGTACATAGGTTGTTTATTATTTTATTTTTTCAATCCGTGTAATATACATGTTATTAAAGCTAGCTAATTAATAACTAACTATTATGTCATTTATAATTAAAAGGAAAGAGAAGAGGGAAAACCAATTATTAGATGGTGTAGAATGATGACAAGAGCCCCGATTTATTTTTATTTGTTAGTATAGAGATTTGGTGCATGATTTGACCATGCATAGTTGTTAAATTCCTTATATAAACGAGAAATCTTATATTAATATGGGAATAATGAATATAGGAATCAAATCTTAAAGTTGCTTCATCTTTTTCTAAAACCATATATTTATTTAAGATATATAAAAAAGATGAGCTTTATATCAATGTATAAGCAAAAGTATAATTATACGTACTAATCACGTGACATTCTTCCCGTAGATCTTAGTTATAAGTTATAATACATCTAATTAATCCTAGAGTTCTGAAAGGAGTTTGACTTTTAAGAGCTTTAAAGATCAAGAAACAACTTTGACTTCGAATCTAGCATCTAAAAACAAAATTCATTCCTTTTCAGTTTGGATCGTTTGTGGCCTCCTCATAAATCATTTAGAATTCACTCCAATTTTAGAGTCAGAAATTGAATTGTTTGACTTCAAAAGTCAAAATCTTCTCTATGATATAATGATAGTCATGTGAAATTGTGAACAGTGTATCCCGTGTCTAGAGTCGATCGTTTGACCAAACCCCATGTCATGAATCCCATGTGAACATTTACTAAAGTAACAAAAAAGTTTAAATTTCTGGAAATCAAGCAAATGTATTTGAGGACACTAGAGATATGAGATGTGTTTAAACCGGAAAATGGTCGGGTTATAGTTCAGGTCAAATGGGTCGTTTTAAACAATGAATTTGGTTTGAATCAAAACCACAAATGATCAAGCATGTCATGAAAAAGTATCAAGACGGTCACCCGCTGCATATATATTATGGAGGCTAGTCGTCATGATGCACCCAAGCAAGGGTGTGGAACAATGGTGGTGTGACAGTGTTGGTGATGATAATGGTGACAAAGACAATGGTGGTGTTGTCATTAGTGGTGTTGAGACAACAACAGTATATTGTGCTTGCTGACTCATTCTAAGTTTGCAAGTTATATAAGAATGTCATGTTTTACCTATAATTTAAGTAGACTTAAATCAAATCAAATTTCTGTAGAATACATATGATTTTGTGAGGTGTAGATGGGTTTATTTTATTTATCACAAATATTAAATAATGACTTTTCTTCAATCGTGGTCTTATAAAAACCTATTGGTGTACAATTGTACGATTGCATATTTAAAAGGCTCAAAATGATATCATGTCATTTATATATTCTAGTGTTTTCTTTTAAAGAGTCATAATCACTCACTATCTTTGTCACTTTTTGGTTTTATAGTCTTATTTTTATCTAGCATTTAAAAACAAAATTCATTCTTTTTCGATTTTGATAGGTGACAATCATGGATAGTGGATTGCAATTTTCGCTTTGATTAAAATCCACCTTTATTTATTTTTTGAGAAAAAAAATCATAAAATAATAATTAAGTTTGATAAATGTTTCAATTAAGTTATTCAAAACTTTTTTATATTTTAAAAACCACTCAACTTTCAACTTATGTTTCAATCTTGTGAAAATATCAATTCTTTTAGGTTAAAGATGATGTGTCAAATTATATATGTTTTTTAACTTTTAAAACTAGTGATATGGCACTTATAGAAGATGAGGTGGCTTTTAAGTTTAGAAAAATTCATAATCAATCGATAAGCAGGGATAAAAATTGCAGACTTCATCTATGATTGGGCAACTTTTTATCTTTATTATTATTATTATTATTATTATTATTATTATTATTATTATTATTATTATATTATTGTTATTACTATGGTTATTATTATTATTATTGTTGTTATTATTATTGTTGTTATTATTGCTGTTGTTGTTGCTGCTGTTGTTGTTGTTGCTGTTGTTGTTGCTGCTGTTGTTGTTGCTGCTGTTGTTGTTGCTGCTGTTGTTGTTGCTGCTGTTGTTGTTGCTGCTGTTGTTATTGCTGCTGTTGTTATTGCTGTCATTGTTATTGCTGTCGTTGTTATTGCTGTCGTTGTTATTGTTGTCGTATATGTTATTGCAAAAATATATAAAGCTTTGACGGATTACTAACTTTGTTATTTTTAAAATTTTAATCGTATTTTAGAAATTAGGTTTTGTTGGTGATTCCCTACAAACGGGTGTTAATATGTTAAGTCCTCTATGCAATATTATTCATCGTTTTTTGTTTTTCTAGAGGAAAAAAACCTCTCCTTTATATGTTGTTGTACATATTGTTCATTGTTTATTATGCAATTACATAAACGTAGGGGTGTAAATAAGCCAAATCGACTCGCAAGATACTCGAGATCGGTTAAAAAAAGCCCGAATCGAGCCGAGCTTAAATAAGCTCGAGCCTGAGCTCACATTATGCCTCGTTACTAAACGAGCTCGAGCTTCAGATATCGAGCCTGAGCCGGCTCACGAGCCTAAACTAACTTTTTGTTTTATATAATTTTGTATTTACATATTAAATATATATTTACATAAATCATATTATCATATATATTATTATGATAAAAACTAACTAAATAATATATGTTATGTTATATATTAAAAGTTTGATTCTAAAAAATATAAAAGTAACTATAAAAAAATAATAATTTAACAATAAACGAGTCAAACCCGAACCGAGCTCGAGCTTGATAATTATTGTATGAGCTGAGCTCAAACTTTAGAAATAAAACTACAAACGAGCTGAGCTTGACTAGTCTCGTTTACACCCGTAAGTTGATGATGAATGAGAAATAGAGTGAATTACTCTATAGACGGGCTATTCATGATCAAATTCGACTTCAACTTCATTCGCTATTGATGAGATGAAACATGTGAACACATATATATACATCTACGGATCACTTGCATACATACATACATAGTTGCTTCAATTTCCTGTGTAGTATGTGTTTTTTGTGTGAGAGAGATATGTGGAGATCTTAGTTAATTAAGTTGATGAATGAAAATGCATGGGAAAAAGGTGAATGAGGCAGTGGGAGATTGAAACTGTGAATGATCAGGACTCAGGAGAACATGTGAATTTCAACTTGTGATTTTCTCCAATGCTTTGAGGTGGATATCATCATCATCATCTTCATCTACATCATCAACATATAGATATAGAATTACAGATCGATAGATATACAGTGTGTGTTGTGTCATGTGTGTGAAAGAGGGGATGAAGTTGTATAAGGAGTCCACAAGTAGGAGTATCCTAGGCTAAGTGAGAGTATACATTTACTCATCAAGGACAAATAAGTCAACTACTTACCTACATCATTAATCAATTCTCTTAAAACAACTATATCCTGAAAACCGGATCAAACAACGAAACGGAAAACTTAAAAGTTTATGGCCGGATCGGTCGGAAACAGAATGACATCATTTATTCAAATAAATTATTTCAAACATAAACCAAGTTGGAAGAAACTAATTCAAGTTTTTATTATTAATTTACAAAAATCAGAAAAACAGTTTTTTATTATATTTTAAAATTTTCAAAAATATATAAAAACTTGTTAAAAAACCAGTGAATGGTGGCCAAAACCCTACAACAAAACCAATGATGCATTGGGATTGGTTGGTTAACCTGCCGATTGTCACACACAAACATGTCAAAGAGCTTAGCGGGAGGGCGGGTAGGCCAATCGGCTGGTACAGTCCGGTCTACTTTTAATAACACCAAATATAACAATTATATCTTAGGATATCGTTTGGTATGCTGGAATGAGAGACAAAATAAAATAAATCATTGAGACTGAATGAAAAAAAATATGTTTGGTTGGTGAAAGTAATAAAATAAACTATTACATAGTTGATTTTATTCCTTTAAATTAATTTCATCCACCATCTTTTTATTCATTTCATTTATTATTTCATCATTAGTCACTAACACCACCCACCCACCACAACAACCATCACCGGCCACCAAGATCGATTGTCACCGACCACCACCACCACTACCACCGCCAACCACGTTTATTTAAATATAATTTCATATATTGAAAATTCCGACTCTCACATCTTCTCTTGTATTACTTTTTTTACATAAAAAACTTTATGATAAAATTCATTTGATGGTTTAGTGATCAAAATTGAGAAAAATATGCATGAATTATTAAAGCACGTTTAAATTTGATTTTTATTTTATGACCTTTTCTATTAAATATATACACACTAATTGAATATAAAATAAAGTTACCAATAAATATGAAATTGTAAAATGGCATGGTATGATTAATAAAGTATTTAGAAGCTTTTTCTAAGCTCAGTCAAAGACAAACCATATTGAGGCTCACCCGACACCCAATGACCCAACCAAAAATTGGTATAGTTTAAGTTGTTGAGAATAAAAATAACTAGTTAATTAGTAATAATAAATTAATAAAATAGTCATATGTTCAAACCTTTTGTCCATATGGAGTTATAGATCCACAAGAATGCTGTTTAATTTGCCATAAAAATAAACCGTATTGAACCATATCAAATGTCTAAATAACATTTGTCTTTATGTTTATGTATAGTTTTAAATAAAGTTTTAAGGGGTGTTTAAAAACCGTTTAAACTGTCTAAACTGCTCATGTATATATCCATATCTTCAGTTTTTAGTCACTATTTCAAAAATATCATCCTTCACCCATTTTCAGTTTATGCAAAATAACAAATACAACTAGTAATTATTCTGATAAAACATGAATTATCTTTATACTCTGCATTAATAATTATATTTGACGACGTTTAAGTTTGACCATTAAGCTAACTAATGTTCTATTTTTCTGATTATTAATATCACAAAATAACAACATTAGTTTAACATTTTACAGGGGGTCATTAATAAATAACACGAAAAACTTACAATATGATCAACTATGATACATCACATACAATTAATAACATCACGTTTCAATTTATATACACTAGAATATATTCAAAAATCAAAATAACAAATACATTATCTTTGGGCTTTTAAGGTTGGTACACTAGATTCTACTACAACTAAACCCAACGGTCACATGGGCTTCAAAATACCAAAACAAACTTTGTAAACCGTGACCACATTTAAGCCCCAAGACTTACACCACTCTACATAACCCCCGCTCCATTCACACTTCACTCACCACCACCCTCAGGCTAGCTCAAACCACCATGGACAATTGCCGTCGAGCCACCGCGCCGTTCAAGCCATGGAAGAAAGGCCCCACGAGAGGCAAAGGCGGTCCGCAGAACGCCGCGTGTGAGTACCGCGGCGTTCGCCAGCGGACCTGGGGCAAATGGGTTGCCGAAATCAGGGAACCCAAAAAAAGAACGCGCTTATGGCTGGGTTCTTTTGCCACGGCGGAAGAAGCCGCCATGGCGTATGATGAGGCCGCTAGGCGGCTCTACGGGCCCGAGGCGTACCTCAACTTACCACATCTTAGATCCAACTTTAATCCACTTAACAAGTCACATAAGTTTAAGTGGTTTTCTTCTAATAAGTTCATGTCAATGTTTCCAGCCACTGGTTTGCTTAACCTCAACGCGCAACCGAGTGTTCATGTGATCCATCAAAGGCTTCAAGAGCTCAAGAAAGCTGATCAGCCATTGTCGTCTTCTTCATCGAGCTCGAGTGGGTCCTCGGTTGTTGATCAGATCATGAACGTCCAAGAGCAAGTGCAAGTGATCACTAGTGAGAAAACCCACGTCAAAGAACGTGTCGAAAAGCCCCAAATCGATCTCAACGAGTTTCTACAGCAAATTGGAGTGTTGAAGAAGGATGATCATAAAGAGGATGATCGATTATCGTCTTCGAAAGGTGTTGTTGAAGAATCTGATCATTTGGGGGAAGAGGATTTCAACTGGGATGTGTTGAGTGAGCTTCATGTGTCTCATGATCATTATGATCATGTGTATGATGTTCATGATGAACATGATCATGATCATGGTCACGTTCAAGAACTGGTTTTGCCTACTACTATATGGAATTTTTAGGGTTCAGATGAGTATAAAGTTATAAGAATATGATCGAATGGTGCTTGTATGTACATGCTGGTGTTGTGTCACCATTGCATGTATGTGTTATGTGTTGCCTTTTTCCATTGATATACTAAAGTTTATGATGTTTAACATACTTAATACTTACTTAATGTTGTAGTGACATAAAGTTGTATTAATGTTTATAGTATTGGATTATGATAAATATTTACAAGACACGAGCTATACACACATCAGTGACATACTAGTTGCATATCAGGTGTTGAACGATTGGTAAAAAGATGAAACCTAGTAAGTTTAGAGCCTTTTTAATATTACTATACAGTCATTTAACTAGAATCGTCAAAACAAAATGCTCGTTTAAGGTTTTAAATGTGTTTTGTTGCCCATATACCTGAAATCATTTTTTCAATTCTTAATATAATAATAATATTTTTTCTTGAATTAATGATGGCATTTTTCTTAATTATAATTTAAAGTTTTAACCTTGATTACTGGTTACTAGTTATTACAAACCATTGAGTTAAGTTTGGATGATGATAATTCTGATGATTAGTTGCTAAATTATAAGAAATAGTGAAAATATAAGAAATAGTAATTTGCTTATAAAATGTTTGGTTCATTTATAACACTAATGTATACGCTATAAAACGTGAATTTATCAAGACCTTGTTTTTATGAAAAAAATATTTATTTATTTTTCCGCAATTTGGTATTATGAATTGAGACTTCTAGCAAGAGACTAGAAGCTCAAAACATACCACACATCACCTGATTACATTGAGATTGCACCATTGAGTCCAACCCAAATACCGTATATTATATCTACAACTCACCCAAAAAAACTACTAGTAGGGAAGCCCGCGCATCATGACTAGTGTGAAGACAAACACATTACTTATAGATTTAGAATTTTACAGTTATTAATCAATAAGGTTTATAGGTAAAAAGACATCAATCAAACGTAAATTGTTATATAATTCAAAAACATATAAGCTACATATGAGAAGATCCTTATGCTTAGACTTAACCGCGCATTACAACGGGGTTTTTGAATGCACATTTGTAATTCGTTTTGCCATGTTATCCTACAATTTATAAATATAATAACAATAAAAAGTAAAGATGTATAACGTTACGTAATTTTTTTTGCAGTAATTCAGTAAGCAGTAAAACCAAGTTAGAGGTTCATAAACATGTAAAAGAATCAACGAATTAAGTTATAAGAACCTAAGCATATTTTTTAGGAATTGAAAATTGGCACCTTTTATTATGCTATTTTTCCTTTTAGTGTCAAAATTCCAGTTATGATTTTGAGGATCATGACGTATTTTGATTCAACTGTATTAGATGTTAAATAATTTTTGCCCTTTGTTTGTTCTTTGGGTTTTTCATATGATCTGGTTTAGCTTTTGAGCTGCAATCTAGAAGACTCCTTAGATTCTTACCACCCTGATCATGTTTTGGCCATTAAAATTTCTTTCAATGTTTTAAGCTTGATTTGACAAACATATCTGCTACATGATAACCTTTAGATGGATTTACGCTTCTTCGACCAAGTTATAGGTCTGAGAGTGTTTTTAATTACAGATACATGTGCTCTATACATGTTATAGTGTTGAGAAATGTTTCAAGCATAAGTGCAAAGATACTCGTACTTCGCTTTTACACAAATTGTAAAACTATAGTAAGTCGGTTACTTGTGAGTTTCTATTAATTGTTGCCTGATGGCATTCTTGAGCTAGAAAAGATTATTGATTTCATTGTTCAGGACTTTATATCTTGTGTATGAACGTCAGTATGAGTATAAATTAACTAGATGGTTAGGTTAATTTATAATTTAGTTTTCTGTTGGTCAGTTTATATATGGGTCAAAATGGGTGCTACTTTATGTATGGGTCAAATTATATGTTATTGTTTTGTTCATTTTGTTAAAATAGATATGGGTCAAACGATATTCTTTTCATAACAAAGTTGCAATAAATTGATACTTTTGGGTATATATGCATGTGTATAAGGCTGCATGTTACGTAGGATTATAGATAAAAGCTAAAAAAATAAAGAAATTGATATGAATGGAAGGATTAGAAAAGTAAATCTTGTTAATTTATTAATTACTTAAATGGATAGCACTGATATGTATATTTTGTTTTAATAACTACTAGAATGTTCAAATGATAATCCAAGATCCAATTAAGGTAACGTTTGATATGCAGGAATGAGGGGCGGAATGAAATGAACCATTGAGGGTGAATGAATAAATACATGTTTGGTTGGTGGAGGTAATGGAATGAACAATTACGTAGTTGATTTCATTCCTTCAATTCATTCAATCCACTCCCCTTTTTTTTCATTTCATACCTTCTTCTATCATTAGTCACCAACATCATCCGCCACAACAACCACCACCGACCACCAAGATCGCTCGTCACTAGCAACCACCACCTGCCACCACCGCGGTCGACCACCACTACCCCGGGAACACTATCGCCGGACACCGCCATCGGCCACGGCCGGCGCCAGAAACCACCTCCGAAGGCCACCACCGCCGCCGGGAACCACCACCGCAAGAAACCACCTCCGAAGGCCACCACCACCATCGCAAGAAACCACCTCCGAAGGACACCACCGACATCGCAAGAAACCACCTAAGGCCACCAATGCCTCCGGAAACCACCTCCGGCCACCACCGCCGTCGAAAACCACCGCCAGCCACCACCGTCGCTAGAAACCGCCGCCGTCGGCAACCACTGCTGCTGGAAACTGCCGCCAACGAAAACCACTGCCAGCCACCACCACCACTGGAAACCACCGCCGGCCACCACCGCCACCGAAAACCGCTGCCGGCCACCACCGCCACCGGAAACCACCGCTGGAAACCACCGTCGCCGGAAACAACCGTCGGAAACCACCTCCGGCCATCACCTCCGCTCGCCATCACCATCATAACTACTTTTGCACTTTATTGGTTTGATTTTTATACCTAACAAATAAAACAAAGATATGATTCATTTATTACTAAAAGGCAACCAAACGGAACAATAGAATGTAATGATTCATTTCATTCTCGTATCCATTCCATTCCCTTATTCATTTCATTCCTTCGTCCATTCCATTACCACATACCAAACATACCCTAAATGTGTTGGATGCTACTGTTCTAACATCTGATGTTGTTGATCTTAATGCTGATGGGTCAAGTGGGATGGGTCAAGCATTAGTTATTAGGCATTTTACCCATCAAAAAAACTTCGATTCTTAAAAGCTTGTTTTTCCGACGTTTCGTTCCATCTTCATCAGTAAAATCTGTTGTGATTCGTGGTGGTGGTGGTGTTGCAAGGGGATTAGCATCGAAAGTCCATCTATGTGTTTGTGATCCTTTAACGTTCAAACTGGAAAATTATGTAGGGTTTTCATCAACACAATAGGGGCATTATATCGAGAATCAGAGCTTTTCCTTAATTATTTTCTATCGCTGCTTGGAGGGAAGGAAAACTTCAACTTCAAAAAAAGTCTTTTGTAAGTTGCTCCTTCCCCCGCTACAGCATCGCGTGGGTTTCTACTAGTATTAAATAAAGCATGATGCTAAGATTTGTGAAACATGAAACTTATAATAATCAAGTTCCAAATGCTAGATACAGAATTGTGCAAAACAAACAAAGCCCAGTGCATACTTTTTATATCAATATCAATTACAAGTTAAAATGATGGGAAAGAAGTCACCTTGAATATCTTTAACCTAAACTTATTATCAGTAGACTGTGCAATAGCAAGGGCTACTTCCTCATCCTATAGAGCATCAATAACTTTTTTGGCTTCATATTACAAGTTAAAATGATGAAAGAAGTCACCGACGTATTTTTAAATTAATTGTGCCGTTTGATTATATTTTTGGTTCTTTTGTTTTCACACTACATTAATAATTACTTATATTTTTTTTTGTCAAGTATCAATATCACATTCACTTTCGTCATAAACTTTTCCGCCCAAATATTTTTACTCATTTCTAATCTTCACGCGGGTCTATGACCCCGGAAATACCCATGGTTTATTCTCCTTTAACCAAAGTGTTTAAGTCATCAATTTGATATAACCATTTCCACTCTTCGAACACACGGATCCAAAGCTGCTCGATGAAACCCCAATTCTCGGTTCTTCTCGATCCCATGATTATCACAGGTATGATATTTGATGTAATCGATCTCCACAAGCGTTTCATTCGAACATATGAAGACGAAACCCCATTCTTGGTTCTTCTCGATCCCACAATTCTTGGATTACCAAATGATATTTTTATAAGGAAAAAGGTAACGACCATCCATGATGAGGATTTTTTGTGTTACGTTATGTTAAATTTATGGACCGACCTTGTAGTTTTTCAAACAGGGGGGCTAAAATGAAAACAATGCTAAACACAGAGACATTTCATGTAATTAACTCTAGAAAAAGCACACAATCAATTGAATATTTAGAAAATGTTAGGTTCTAAACACATATTTAGAAATGTAGTACATAATGTTGATGTGTATAAAATGTATAGACAATGTAAACTTCAAGTTCAATAAATAATTTATTTAATCAAATTCATTGAAACCTCCATATAATAAACACCAAAGTTGTGCATATCATGATCGAGATTAATTAAACAATCTCAAATTATTACTCTAACAAACATAACACATACTTCAAAGATGTACAAGTTGGTTTTTAAAGTCAAATATAATGATTTTCATGATCCAAAACTTAACTGAATTATAATCAAACTTGAGTTTTAACTCTAGAACTCCAAAGTATGTGTTTTACTATGACAAACAAATCTAGAACAGTACCCCTAAAAATTAACTAGAACTTAATTAAAATCTGACCCATTATTTATAATATGAATTTCATATAGAAGAAGCTTTCCGTAGCTAGAAATCGGAGACCCACGAAGGCGATGATCCCAAAGCGATAATGAATACCTTCCCCGGACCGGGTGGATCAACTTTTTAATCCTTCCCAGGATTGAACGACGGGATCGATCTTTTATTTACCAAGATATGAAAGCCACGAGCAGGTTTCTTTCGATGTGTTGTCATGATCACATTCTTAGTTTCGTATGAGATTCCCAATTTAACTTACGGGGTAAAAAACTATTGATAATAAGTGATGATCTAATCTGTTGATAAAACTATTAATTTTGCTGCAACTAATAACCGATGAAGTAAGTAGTAGTCATCAAACCAAGATGTCCATGTGACCATGTATCACCCATTGATAATTTGGTAATTCAAAGTGGTTCATTTTGACACTATTGATAATTTATGTGGGCTTAAAGCCCACAACGTGGATGAGTAAGCAGATCAAAAGCCCATATCGTGATGTTGTTTTTTGGTTCGCACACGCCATATGGATATACGGAATGAGTGATACCAATTTGTTTTGTATAAAAGCTATTGATTTTCTAGTTTTGGTTATGAATACTTATATTTTATCAATCGTAATGTGTGTTTCCAACATTATTATTGGCTAAACTTTTTAGTTATTCAGACTAGATAGAACTCGCACATTTACACTAATGTAAACTTTAAATTATGATGATTTTATGTTAGTTTATGTTTTCTTTTTGGTTTGATAACACTTGATGTTGTGTGCTTGCTTATGATTTAAAAATTTTGTGTGGATTAATGACCTTGGCATGAAGGAATTCCCATATGTAACGGTAATCTTATGGTTAAATGTAATGAATTTGTATTATATATCACCTAGACTAGATGCAACTCTACATCTATGATTTTACGGTGGTCTGAACTTTATATTATGATGATTTTATGTTCGTTAAGTTTTCTTTTCAGTTTTATAATGTATGATGTTGTGTGCTTGTTTATGATTTAAAATCTAATTTTGTGTGGGATTGATGATCTTGGCAAGTAGAAATTCCCCTATCTATTGTTAAATGTTGTGAATTTGTTTTATATTTTGAGGGCAACTAACTAGGAATGGCCGTTGATAATTTAGTTTTTAAAAAAGTTAAATTGTGAAGCTTAAAATCTAATTAGAAAAATAGGATTTCTACCAGGAGTTTTATTAATAATTATTTAATAATTTGATTTGTTCGAGTTAATATGTATTCCACGTTTTTAAATGGATTAATAAAAATGACTAGAAATTGTTACACAACTTTATTTTACAAACATGGGTCTATAGTGCGCTTCTATGAGGTTTGGATCATTAGCACATTAATATAATTTGTCACTAGGTCTTCATACAAGTGATTAATTGAGTAGGTTGATGTATGTGTAAATATCGATAGAGATTAAGTAACGACATATTCTCATGTCTTTCTTTTGATTGATATACGGTTCTTGTCTGAATTATATTGCCTAAGATATGTACATTTGTCTAAAGGTATTTAGTGGCTCTTAAATTTTAAATACGGATTATTTAAAAAGTTATATTTGTGTGACTTTATATGATATTCGGTGCATGACTTGACCAAACCTAGCATGCATAGTTGTTAAATTCCTTATATAGACGAGAAATCATATATATTAATATGGGAATAATAAATATAGGAATAAAATCTTATAGTTGCTTCATCTTTTTCTAAAACAATATATATATATATATATATATATATTTTAAGAGATATAAAAAAAGTAAATTACTATTTTGGTCTCTATGGTTTGATCATTTTAATCGTTTGAGTTCAAAAACAATTTTTTAACAAATCAAGAGTTTGTATTCTATAACTTTTTTAGTCCAATACACTAACAAAGTTATATTTTTAATGAGTTTCTAATAAAATGATCAAAATGCCTTTGGATTAAAATGATTATTTTTAATAACCACAGGGACAAAAAAAGTATACATATACATATATATATATATATATATATATATATATATATATATATATATATATGTGTGTGTGGGTGTGTGTATGTATGTTTTTATGTATGTATGTATGTATGTATGTATATATATGTAACATTTTCAAAGTTTTTTAAAATTTCATTTTAAATCACTCGGTTTTAAACGTCATATTTAAACCATTCATCTTATATAACGGAATTTTTTTATTTTTATTTTTCAAAGTTTTTTAAATTTTAAATTTTAAATTGCTCGGTTTCAAACATCGTATTTAAATAATTCATCTTATCCAACAGAAAATTTAAAACCGTTTAGCTTATTATACTTCTAATTTAAAATGCTAAGCTTACTTAAGCGTCATTTTAATCTATTTGTTTTATTTAAACCGCAGTGTCTTTTTAATTGTAATTTTATTTAAATATTCTTTTTAATCGTTTAATTCCATTAAACTTTTTTTTGTATTTATACATATTTTTAATTGTTCGGCTAGTTTAAACGTTTTTTTACTATTCGTTTATTAAAAAGCTTTCTTTTTGAACAATTCATTTTATTAAAACATTTTTCTATTTTTATTTTTTTTTCATCTTTTATTCAAGTTGACTTGAAAGTATTTTTTTTAAATTTATATCATTTGTATTATTTTAAGAATTAACTTGAGTTTCGATTATTACAATTATAGCTTTTATGATATTAAAGTTACCCACCTTTAGTTTATTTAAACTTCTTAAGTCAATAGATGCATTTGCATAACCAATCGATTTAAAAAAGACGTTTAAATAAAACAAACAAATTTAGAAAGAAGTTTAATTAGTTGAACGATTTAAAAAACCATTTAAATAGAACATTTGAAAAATGAAGAGATTTTAAAATACATTTAAGTACAACGAACGATTAAAAAATAAATTTAAAAAACCGAACGATTATAAAAAATACGTTTAGAAAGCCAAAAGATTTTAAAGTCGAACGGTTTGAAGATGAATGATTTAAAAATTGTTTAAAAACCATCCTTATAAAATTTATTTTTAAAAAAATTGTTTAAAGAATGATTTTTGAAAACCAAATAGTTTAAAAATACTTAAAAACATTTTTAGTAATTAAATTATTGGTTTAAAATCCAAACTGTTAAAAAATTACTTTTAAAACTTTTAAGAATAAATATAAAAATCTTTTATACATATACACTCACCTATTACTTAAATAGTTGAATAATTTAAAAGATTGGCTTAAAAAGGAAGCTTTTTAATAAACGTATAGTAAAAAAAGTTCAAATAGAAGAACGGGATAAAATTACGTTTAAATTAGCCGAATAATTAAAAATATATATAAATTCCAAAAATCTAAAAAAGAAGCATAATGGAATTGAACGATTAAAAAGAAGATTTAAATAAAATTACAATAAAAAAGACTTTGCGGTTTAAATAAAATAAATAGATTAAAATGACGTTTAAGTAAGTTTAACAGTTTAAATAATAAGCTAAACGGTTTTAAATTTTTTGTTGGATAAGATAAAATTATTTAAATACGATGTTTACAACTGAGCAATTTAAAATAATTTTTTTTTCGTATATATATATAGGGGAGGGTTCCATTGAAACCATGTTATAAATGAAAACCATAAAAACCAGGGGTTACATATATGTAAATGCATGTTACAAAGTATACAACTAATAGTTATGTATATGTAGGGGTTATGTATATGTACATACGTGTTAACAAGTGTACAACTAAAAGTTATGTACATATAACTTGTACTACTTACGTATACGTAAATCGTTTTGTCATTATTGTCATTCCTTGGAGTTTAAACTAAATAATATATAATGAATTCAAAAAATAAAATTGAATTTTACTTAAATATACTTTAAACAAAAAAAATATCGAATTAATTATAAATTATGTGATTGGGAAAAAGG
>BJCM01206917.1:0-23766 GCA_018326385.1 Flaveria bidentis | reverse complement strand
GTCCTTAGTGATAGTGAGTGAGCGGACGGGATTTCATTGTTTTCATTGTTGTTGGTGGCCATCTACAAACTATAACAAAGTTCAATTTTAGTATTTTTGATATTGTTCATATTTTAATAATTAAAACCCCTTTTAAGTGCTTTACACAATTTAAAAATCTAGAATCCAACATTACATTTAAATAGTGGTTAGGTGACCTTTATCCCATTATTTAAATTAACAAGGTAGTCAACATTTTTGACAATTGCAACCCTTTGCAACTTCTAGGGTATGGGATCGACTTTAAGACATCATATGTATAGTCGTTATGTTTATCCCATCAACACCTTTGTAAACCATATTGTAGGTGATCTATTTAACATAGTTTGCAAATCAAGTTACCCTACTTGCACACACATGTGAGTTTTCCAACATAAATGGTCACTTAGGTGACCTTTATCCCACAAATATGGTATCCCCACCTCAAGTCACAAGTTCCCTCAAAACGATTAGGTGACCTTTATCCCATTAAGAGTTTCCAAATGACTCAAGTGTTGTGCAACAGAATGGTGTTAAACTTGTTTATAAAAGAAATTGTAAGTTTTCATAATCTTAGTTTAGAAAAATCTATGTAGCTTATATTTGCATGCTTTCAAATACAAGGTACCCTATGGTTCACTTTTAATAAAACCCCTTTTTATTAAATTCATTAATCCTTTTAATAACCTTTTATTAACCACTTAATGATAAAGAACCATCAAATTTTCAGCTTGTTAAGTTTGTTAATGAGTTTCTTATGCATAACCAAATGACAACAAACAATCATACAACAACCATCCAAACAAGCTTAAACATACAAACATGGGTGCATAACCATAGCCACTAAGTTGACCACACTTGTTTGCCATCACAAGTGTTGTCATAAGGTCTTTCCTAAGGGTTGAGATGACACATCAAAATATGTCCATGAACTCCCACTTTAATCCACATCTAAATGCTTCAAGTGTCCATGTCTTTTGTGTCCTCCTTTGAGTCTTCATCTTGTGCATCTTCTTTTACAAAATCATATCCTAATACAATTTTCTAATACAAAAATGCACCTAATCTATTTATTACATAACCAAATGTATAAATAAATTACAACCCAAAATACAAAACACCAATATTACAACCCTTACAATAATCCAAACCAACATGACATACAACAATCAACCAAATCTAAAACACTAAAGGCCAAGGCTATGTTATGCACCAAAATATGAAACATATTCAACATCCAAGAACAACAATGAACCCCTTATTTCAGCCCCAAAGTTTCAGCCAACATGAACCAAAACTTTAAGGTGTCCAAACAACACAATCAACCATTTGATGTAAATCTTTCAAGGTTTATACTAAAGCATTCAAGATTAAACCTTGAAACATAAGGGATTCATACATCCACAACAAAACAGCCCCTAATGGGTTGAAAAAGTCCATGAAAAATAACTTTTCAAGACCTTTTGAAGCACATATTCCACATATCCGGCTCTAGATGCCATTGTTGGGTTTTGTAACATGTAAATCAAAGCTAGTTTAACCGTTTAAACTATAAAAATGCAGCAGAAATTAAGTTTTAACATGTTGTTTGTAATCTGAAAATTTCACCATATTAAACCACAAACAAAACCCAAGAATAAGGATCAATAATATATGTGAAATAGTATGCTATCAAACAAAACAAACAACCATAGGGTGTACAAAGAAACAACCTTTCTTGCACAAGATGTTGAAGATGGGAGAGATGAAGAAAATAATGTTCTTGAATGTCTAGCCTTCAAGAGAGAAGACCTCAAGCTTGTATACCCACAAGCTTTAGCAAACACCTAACTTGTTAAGTAGTGAAGCACCAAGATCAAACCCATCTTGAACAATCCAAAATTCCAGCCAAGAAATCTTTGAAGTGCAGCCTGAAACCAAAAATTTCAGCTCACTTTTGCCTTGTAGAATCTGGAATATTTGCTACTAGAGAGAGTTTTCTTGCTTAAGTGTGTGTGAGAGAAAGGTGTATTTGATGGAAGAGTGTAGTAGTATCTAATGACTTGCAAGGACCAAGACAAAAGGCGAATTCCAATGCCCCCATATGGGCGGCCGAATTTGTTCAAAAAGGGTTCCCTCCTTTTGAATTTTTTATAAAAAATACACTCATTTAAATCCATAGTTTATAAAATTAAAAAAAATTATTTTTATAACATCAACACACTTTTATTTGTTATTATTTAAACAATTTAAATAACAAACAAATAATATCTCATGAACAAATTATCCATATAATGTTGTTTTTTTACAAAAGCAAAGTTTTAGAAAACCAAATTTCTAAATTGGTGTCAATATTTATTTGTATGATCTCATCAATAAATAAACATATATTGGTGTTTGTTTAGCTTGTTATTGGGTATGAACCGACTTGGATCATAACGTACTAACCACATCAATCTTGTATGTGTTTTGGGCATATAACATCCAACACATTTTCACTTGCCAAATCTACATTTTTGCTTTCCATAACTACTGTTTCGGCTAGTGAAACTATACTTTTGCCAAGCGAATTTAATTTGATTTTACTTTAATTTTATTCTTTTTAGTTATTATTATTTATTATTCATTTTATATATCTTTCTAATGTGGTTTGTTATGGCTAATTAGAAGTTTGACGGTAGGAACAACATCACTGCTATCCTTGATGATACACATCCTAAAGCAGTAGGATTTAGAGACTATATACGTTAAATTCAGAGAATACCTGTTTCTTATGCAATCACTCATTCTCACACTATTTATGAGCTTCAAATCAAAAATTTTTGGCGTACTACCGAATATAGAGCTAATCCTTAGAGGATTGTTGCTAGAGTATTAGAGAATGATATATCTATCACTCCAGAGATCATTTCTAGGGTGTTGAGTCTTCAGGAGGATAGTGGAGAGGAGGTTGTGCTTACAAATTAGGAAGTTTTTGATGGCTTCAGTACTATAGGATATGAGGGTCCTCCTTTGGGGACAAGAAAGGAGATCAAGAAGTCCTTTTTGTCCAAGGAGTGGAGATATATCACCCATGTCTTCATCATGTGCTTAGATCTCCCGCAAAGGTGGATCTGATGGGCTAAATCTTGATTGGGCCAAAGATATGGTTATATTTTGTAAAGGGAAGATGAACAATATTACCCAACTCATCTTTGATTGCATGACTGAGAATGTGATGGCTTTGAAGAAGGATAAATGGCTATTATACCCCAGATTTCTCCAAATGATTATAGATGATCTGATTCCTAATGTACAGATACATAGGGAGATTAAGAGATTGGTTTAGATGAACACACACATATTTTTTTACTACTATGCAATAAGGCATCATTTTAGTGGCAAGATTAGACATCTATGGGAGAACAGTACCCTCCAGAATAATGGAACTATATTAGGAGGGTGAATGAGTCTGAGGAGAAGAGGGTTGAGGAGACAAGATAGAAACAAGTTGGGTCAGATCAAGAAAATGAAACATTATGCTAAAGAGAAAGAGTATGACTTCGAAGATGATCATGAGGCTGAGCAGGAGGTAAGGGCAGAGAAGGATAAGATGGCAAAGAAAAGGGCTGAAGAGGAGGAGTTGGAGAGAAGGACTGAGGATAAATAACATGGGTTCTCTGAGCCTCAAAGAAGGGATGATAAGGCTGGTCTGAACGAGGATGTTATAAGGAACCTTAACTCCTCTTTAGCCAATGATCTTAGTATGATCAAGAAAAAGTTAACAAATCAAGAGTTGAGAGAGAAATAGAAGGATGAGATGCTTGATGGAATGACAAAGATGCTGGTGGATTAGAAAACCTTGATAAATAGATTATTGACTAAGGTAAACGAGTTGAAGGCTGCAACCGGCCTACCAAACCAGCTAACTCAACCTGAGTTAGATGATTTGACTAATACTTCTAAGTACTCATTTCTGAATATTGGTACATCTTCTCGGGTAGTAGAGGGCACTTTTGGTGCGGGGACTGAAGCATCTGGGGGATCATGAGTTAGAGATGATACTAAGGCTGAGAATGTGATGGGTAGATCTGAGAATGTAGAGGAGGTGGTAGAAGCTAGATTTGTTGATATAGGGATGAACATAGATGACTTTGGAGGAAAGGATGTGTTTGCAGAGAGAGTTGAAGGTGTTGATAAAACTGTTGAGAAAGGGTTGGTAGGTAAGGATTAAGAGGACGAACTACTAGTTGATTACGACTCTGAGCATGAATACTATGAAGTGAATGAGAGACCATTGACTTATGTAGCCAAGAAGGGCTCTGATGAAAATGATGTGTTTGAGATGTCTAACGAAGAATGGTTTGTGAAGGAAAAGGAACCTGAGGAGATAACCCCTTTATTTCAGAATATTCAAGGGTTGAGGAAGAAGGAAGCTGATAAGAAGATCATAAGTTGGAAATACAACTTCGGGCTCAAGATGTTCATAATTAAAAGAAGAGGAGGAGATATTACATACCTGCACAAAAGGAAGGCATTTACGATCTTGCCTAAGTGGGATTTAAGGAGGTTGGCTTTGCTTCCCTTGTTTGATTCTAATGTAAGTGAAAGGGCTAAGTTGTTAGAGGAAGAGATCAAGAAGGAACTAAATGATAACGTTTAGGCCTTTGGGTTTATGAAAGCTGAAAGAAGGAGATCAAAGAATGACAAAGATTGGGAAATAGGAAATTGGAAGATTGTGCTAAGGGTGAAACCTCCTAAAACTGTGAGTAGGGTGAAGTTGTCGGATCCCCTTCCCCAACAATTACAAAGCTTTGAGATTTGTTTAATGACAATAATATAGGGGAGGTGGTGGTCAGGCTAAAGAATGGGATAGAGTATAGGTTGTTTGACCCGATAGAGCTATTTGCCTTTTGCGATGAAGACCTGCTTGTACTTTGTGAGAATCATATTAAAGCAGGGGCAGGAGCATAGACGTGAAAAGACACAAGTCTGTTTATGAGTGTTGCTAACAAGGTGAGGGAGTGAGGGCTGAAGTGAAGAAGTTGGCTGAGAAGGTTAGAGAAGAAGATGAGCTAAGGATGGACGTGCGGGATCTAATAAAGCAATTTTTAGAAGCAAGTGCACATGCCAAGGATGTTGTTGTAGGAGCTAATGAAGACCTAGGGGGAGTATTGAAGATCAAGTATACGTTGGACTCACCTTAGATTAGATTATGTTTATATTTGATTGTAATAGGATTAATGTTAGTTTCCTTTTGTATGTTTGATAGTTTTTTTAGTTTTGTTGCCCAACGAAACTATAGTCAGTTGCTAGTTTCACCTGGCGAAACTATTAGTCTCAGCTAGGCGAGACTATGCTTTTGGTAGGATAGTTTCGCTGACAGCAAACCCGTCAGCAAAACTATCTTTACTCTACATAGTTTTGATCTTGTTCATTGTTGGGCATCCTTGCAAAACCCTAATCCGTTCATTATTATTGCAAGTGTCCATTTTAAGCTAGTTTTTCACAAAAATATATTGAGCTTTGTTTGATTGTTTGTATTGGATCATAATTGATATATTTTGAATACATTTTGGGTTTCTTCTTCATCATTCACTTGTTCCTTGCTTGATCTTATTGTTGATATTGAACGATTCAACCTCTGAAGTGTATTGTAATATGACCTTTTGGACCAACATACTTATAAGAAATTTACCTTCAAAAGAAATTTTGATATATCTTCAGATACTAAAATATGCTCCTAATACTTATATTCTCGAATTAACTCTCAGAAGATTTATTCTCAAATAAAACCTTTAAGTTTTAATCTTTTCTGAAACCAAATATGTCTTAGAAGAAAAAATACTCTAAGTATTCTTCTTTTAAAGCAAATTTTCATAAAGCTCAAGAATATCTTTCAAAGTCAAAATTGGCTTCGGAAGTTTTTATAAAACTTCCAAGGATAAAATACCTTTGGAAGATTTTTGACTTCCAAGAAAACTACCTTTCTGGGCACTTTTCTTAGAGGTGGAATCGATATCCGAATTTCAAAGTTTATCATTTTGCATTAACCTTGTCTCAAATTTATTTCATATATATACACCCAATGGTTCCCCTCTTCACTATCTTCATCTGCAAATTCTCTAACCTAAATTCACCCACAAATCGCCATTGTTCTTATCTTCCTTCACCACAAAACTACCTCAAAATGGCCAACCTTGATCGCAGAAACGAACCTGATTTTTTCATGCACTTACACAGGTAACACAATCAGGTTACTTTGTTGAACTATGAGAAAGATCCTAATTTCTCAAAGGTTTGTCGCTTCCTAACTCTTTCAAACTACTTCACCTCCCTCTCCATAGATCTTCCACTCTATGAGGATCAACAAGTAGAGTTTTGGAAGACCTTCTAAGAGGTCACCATGGATGGGGAGTGCCATAGTGCAGGGGAGGAAAATCTACATCACTCTAGCCTCCATAAACACATATTTGAGGCTGGATGATGTAGAAGGTGATTTCTCCTTCACTAAATATGATGTCAAGCACTCCTTTAGATAGATGGCTATGAAGGTGATTACTCCCTATAAGAACCTTCAGGAAAGAGATGGTCTCCTCCTAGTGGAAGTACCTCCTACATGTGGTCATACACAGTTTATCCAACAAACATGGAGGATGGGACCAAATTCTTGAAGACCTTTCCTATATAGTCCATGGGATGGTTTAGGGAGTCAAGTTCAGGTATTCATAATTTGTATATACCAAGTTGCTTGCAAACTTGGACTCCATCGAATATTACATGTTTCCCAGATATGTCTAGCACATTCTTAATTGTGAACTAGGCTCACAGTTAAGGGGAATAGGTAATGTTCTAAAATTTGGACAGATGAAGCCTGACATCTTTAAGACTATGAGGAAGCCTATTGTGGGCTTCTTAAGGGGGTAGGAATAGCCTTTGTCACAAAAATGTTAGAGATGACAACCTAGCAGTACCTATTAGTGTTAAAAGCCACATTTACCATCACCTGCCAAAGAAAATCCAAACGAACCCCTACACAAGCTACTCATCTTGTGCAGGCCCCCAAATCACCATCCATGCAGGAGGAAGTGGACACTTGAGCTCCCACTTCCCCTGAGAAGCAAACCAATCCCTTCTCATCAATGATTAGTCCTGAGGTTCCTCATGCTTTAGTCTTATGAGCTCACAACCCCAACAGTCTTAAGCTTTCACTCAAAGTCTCAAAACTCTAGTGAATAACCTCCAGGGGAAGTTACCATCCCCAACCTCAAGATCTAAACCAATCCATTCCCAACCTAGTGTTCTGTGATGATGAAGATATGAGCTTTAGTGAGTATCACGGGTCTCTTTTCTCCACCCGACTCAAAGAGAGATAAGTACTCCTGCCTCTCCCATGTCTAGCCCACATCACCCACCTACTACTAAGATGGATC
Source organism: Flaveria bidentis (assembly GCA_018326385.1). NCBI lineage: Eukaryota > Viridiplantae > Streptophyta > Magnoliopsida > Asterales > Asteraceae > Flaveria > Flaveria bidentis. The sequence continues at coordinate 16,357 of BJCM01206917.1, read as the reverse complement.
TCTCTAAACAAGTTTAGGATATCCATATGGAAGAGGCTCTCATTTCAGCAAGTGATTACATCATTAAGATCTCAGCTATGGCAACCCAACCTCTTGAAACTTCACCTGAAGTCGTCATGGTGCAGGGAAATCCAATAGCCATGAACAAAATGTTGGTGATAAGGAAAAAAACTTAGGGGCGTTTGGTTCATGGAATTTGTTGGAATTGGAATTCAAAGAAATTGTATTTTGAATTTAATGTTTTTTATAGGATTTGGAATTCAAAGGAATGGAAATAAATTGATGGAATTTAAATTCCAAATGCATTTCTAATGACAAAACACTTATAAAAGAATTGGAATTTATCACCCATTACAAACCATCACCACCTCATTGACCACTGATCATCACCGCTACCTACCACCGACCGCCGCCGTCGTCACCGCTGATAATCGACTGTAATCACCATCCACAGCCGTTGTCGAAAACCAACCATACCCTAATACCGCCACCAACCATACCCTAATACCGCCACCAACCGATAACAGTCGTTGTCAAGACACGTTTTGGTAATGGAGGTCGTCGATAGTCAACGGTTAGGGGTGTCAGCGGTAGACAGTTGGGGGTAAACAGTGGGCGAAGGTCATCGGGATTTTATGGCGTCAATGTAGGTTGGGGGTGGTAGTCTGGCAGCGACCAACAATATTCGACGGTTGGGGGCAAGGACGGTCGGGGTCGTCAGCAGTAGGGGCGGTCGGGGTTGGTAGCGTTTGATGGTTGGGGGTGGACGGTGGCAGTTAACAGTCTGGGGTTGGCGGACAACAATAGCGGTAGGGGGCGACGACGGTCGGCTAGCAGTGGGCGGGGTGGTAGGCGGTGATCAAGGGCGGTAAGGGAGGTGATGGTCAATGGGGGCAACGACTATTGGGGTATGTGGGGGTGGCGGTGGTCAACGTCGGAAGGGGAGGTGGTTGTCAGTAGGGGCGGCGGCTGTCAGGGTAGGCAGGCGGCGGGCTAGGTCAACGGCGGGCGGCGGTCAGGTTGTCGGTAGTGTCGGTTGGCGATGGGCGGGGTGGTAGGTGGCTGTTGGTGGTGAAGGCGTGGGTTAGTGGAATTTGAAATCCTTCAACATTTGAAAGGATTTTGATATCCTTCATTGGAAGGAAGTTGAGGGAATTAATTCCAATTCCAATTCCTTTCTTAGCCAAACACGTGCAAAATGGAAGTCAAATTCAAATTCCAATTTCAAATAATTCCTACCAACCAAGCATAATGGCTAATGAAATTCAGATTCCATTTCCATTGAACTCCATTGAAATCCTACATAGCAAACGCCCCTTTAGGTCCTATTCTCTCATCCTCCCGTGATTCTTCTAATTAAGATAATAGGAACATGAGACTAAAGGTGTATAAAATGGCTAAAACTTGCACTTATTTAGTCTCCAAGGTTAGTCACTTGGAATCTCACATGACTACCTTGTAAAGAAGGGTTGAGATTTCTGATATTAAGGAAAAACTAGTTGGGAGATCCTTGTTGGTCCAAAATGATCGAATCACACTACAATTGATTAAGAGAATCGTTCAATATCAATACCAAACACACAATAGAAGCAATTGATGATGAAGAATAGACCAAAAGTATTAAAAATAACACAATCAAATCCAATACAAACAATAGAATAAAAGCTCAATAATATTTCAGTGAAATTCCAGCTTACAAAGTAATCTTGCAACAATGATAAAACTAATTAGGGTTTTGCAAGAGTTACTAAAATGAAAGAAACAAATTCTATATATAGAGTTGATAGTTTCGCTGACATCTTCGCTATCAGCGAAACTATCATGCCAAAGTCTAGTTTCGCCCGGTTGAGAAACACAGTTTTGTCGGGTGAAACTGACAGTCGACTATGAGCGAAACTATAGTTTCTCTCATAGTTTCGCTGGGCAACACACTCAAATAACTAGCATACTTACAAAAGTAATCTAACATTTAACCTATTAAAAATGAACATAAACAAAAACTAATCTATGGTGAATCCAACCTATTCTTGATCTTGAATACTCCCCTAGGTTGGATCTCACCGTCTTGATGATTCATCATGTAGCGCTCCAACTCCAGTATCTTCTTCAACCTTTCATTTTCTTTCAGCTTCGGCTCCTACTGCAATCACTTCTTCACCATGTGCACTTGCTCTTTCAAACTATCTAGTCAAATCCTTGACATCCATTCTCACCTTATTCGCCTCCCGAATCCACTCAACTAATTCTCTCACTCTAGCCCTAACCCTTTGGGCTTTATTGGCCACCTCCATAAATAGGCTTGCCTCTTTCCTCGTCTCTGCCCCTGCCCCTGCCCCTGCCTTTATGTGGTTTTCACATAACATTACCAGATGTTCATCATAAAATAAAAATACTTCCATAGGATCAAAATGATTCATTTTGGCTCCATCCTTTACCCGAATCACCGCCTCCCCCATGTTGTTATCATAAAACCATTGTTCAAAATTTTCAAGCCTTTGGGGGAGGGGATCATACAGTCTTACTCTACTCATAGTCTTTGGGGGCTTCACCCTTAGCACTATTCTCCCCTTTCCTGTCTCCCAGTCCTTGTCCTTTTTGGAACTTTCCTATCTGCCTTCATATATCCGAAGGACTTAGAATTTTCGTTTCGTCCTTGTTTAATCTCCTCCTCCTGCATTTTGGCTCGGTCACTTACATGAGAATCTGTCAAGGGGATCTCAGCCAAACTCCTCAGATCCTATTTAGGCAAGGTCTTAAACGCATTCCTTTAATGTAGGTAAGAGATACTTCCCCCTCTCCTCTTTATCATAAACATTTGCAGGCCAGTGTTGTATTTCTAGCTGATTATTTTCTTGTTAGCCTCTTTCTTGCTCGTCCCCAATATGTTTTGGAATAATGGGATTATCTCTTCAGGCTATTTCTCCCTAACGAACCACTCCTCCTTCTCAACTTCAAATATATCACCATCGGTAGAGCCCTTCTTGGCCACACAAGTCAAGGGTCGTTCATTAACTTCATAATACTCTGGTTCTGAGTCATAATCCACCAACTGTTCATCATTCTCATCCTCATCAATCAAGCTCATCTCAGTCGTCTTCTTAACACCCTCAATAGTCTTCTCTCTCACCACCTCACCTATCAGATGTGTATCAACATTTAACCCTAAATCTATGAATCCCACTTCAATCACTTCATCCTCATGTTCTCCAGCCTCTTTTCTAACAATCTCATGTTCAGCATCATCATTATATTTCACACCTGATCCTCGTGTAGTTGCCTCTGTTGCACCACTTGTACCATCTCCTGCCTTAGAAGAGGTACCCACATTCAAGAATGGACACCTTAACATATCAGTAAGATCATCTAACTCAGATTGCGTTAGCTAATAAGGCAGGTCGGCTATAGCCTTAAGCTCATTCACCTTTGTTAACAACCATGTTGTGATGGCAATGGTTCCATTTGTAAAATTCATACCATCTGTTTTAAAAGGTAAAAAAAAGTTTATGAAGTCAGTGAAACCCGCTGCTGAAAGCTGTTTTGGTCTTGAGTGTATATAAGACTTCCGCTTTCTATGGTTGTGATGTTGATACAAATGGTCCCGCCCATGGAATGGGATGTGATAGGTCCATGTTGATACCTAGGTTTTAGCCAATTAAGGTCCCAATAGATCCATAAGTTTTAACCTGAAAGGCTCCAGACCATTATAGGTTATTGAATGCATTTAGGATCATTGGAAACTTGATGGGTCATTGTTAGTGTGCCCATATAAGGCAATGAGACAAATGCACCTAATGTCATCCTTGTGTTTCTACTACTAGTGGGGGTGTAACACCTGCGATGGTCTTGGATCTTCATGTTTGACTCAATCCTTTTAATCACACATGTGGGATCCATGTGCTTGGCATTTTGTGTTAATGACAATAATCATCAAAGCAATATGAAGATCATCATAATATTAACACACATATAATTTAACATTTTTTATTATTCATTCAAAAAGAATGTTGTATAAAAGGTTACACACACCAAGGGCTACACACCTTAATACGAATCTAGGGTTAACTAGGTATGTTGCTACTCCCTAAGAAAACCAAAGACACATGTTAAGCATAAGATAGGTTTATTAAAATGTCTAATGGAAAATTACCCCTAGGTTTTCTACCACAATGTCTTTAAGATTATATTTTCTAACCCTAACACCATGAATGAAAGGCAAAACATGCTCTCATGAAATCTAAACCTAACAAGCAACGGGTAGGAGGTTTTAAGCACTATCTATCACCCCTAGGTTTTAGATAAGGTAGCACATTGAAAAATACTATCAAGTTACAACCAATGCTCCTAAGATTATTTCTAATCAAAGCTCAAAATTAAAAACACAAAGAAATTAATTTTAACATGCAAACTTAATCTAGATGTCATGCAATCAATCAAGATCAAACATACACGAGCAAGGCAATAACTTTTAAGTATAAAACAATACACGAGTCCATATTTAATTGAGAAAATAATCAAGTTTTAAGATTAATAAACGAATATACGAAATCAAAACCAAATAGTTAGTCAAAACATATTAATTTTCAACCCAACCTAGGTAGTACTAAAAAGTTAGATACTCATAACGTTTATAAACATTATAGACGATAATAAAGTTGCAAACTTTAGTAACATAAACGAGAGAATCAATGAAACAAAGAAACAATAATCAAATGCGAGACAAAACCGAATGATTTTTAATACTTGAATGCTTCAATCCTTGCCCCCTGATCTTGCTCCCCGATCTTGCTCCCCGATCTTGCTCCTTGCTTCAAGATTTCTCTCTAATCGTACTCCAAAGCTCCAAGTTGATTAAGATTAAAGTTCATGTTTTTTTCTTTTTCGTGCATCCCCCTATTGTTTCTGCCGTCATTTTTTGTTTTTTACGGTTGCCCTTCTTTTATGATTTCTCCAAGTCTCCCCTTAATGGTCTGCTTCAACAAACCATTTAATTAGAAAATTCATTCATGGACTTCAAAACAATTGACATTTTTAATGTAATTGACGTGGCTGTGGTTGTTCAAGAAGGAACCCATGATTACCCACTATATCAACAAACAAAACACAATCACGTGACCAAATTAACAAAGAAAGTTTACATAATTCTGAACTCCTTGCTTTTGATAGTTCCATGTGTACATGAGTTAAACAATTAAACTTTTGACATTTTAATATATATAGATTTTAACTTCCGAATCAAATCATCTACCTAGGCAATTTTTAAATCTATTTATTATTATTATTAAATTATTTTTATCACATAAATTCAATTTTAAAGAACATTGATGATCATAATATTTAAATTTTGTTTGACGTTTTCTTATTGGTCTTATATTTTGGTTAAAAGTACATTTTTAGAGCTTATAAAATATGAATGTAGCCAAAAATGAATAAAATTATTTAAAACTACTCAAAATCATAGGAATATTTATATTTAATAAGTATATTTTAGATCACATAAGTCCCAATAGATCCTTAAGCTTTAAACTGAAAAGCTCCAAACCCTTGTAGATTATTGAATGCATTTAGGATCATTGGAAACTTGATGGGTTGTTGTTAGTGTGCACATTTAAGGTGATGAGACAAATGCTTCTTATGTCATCCTTGTGTTTCTGCTACTAGTGGGGTGTAACACCTGTTATAGTCTTGAATCTTCACATTTGACTCAATCCTTTTAATCACACATGTGGAATCCATGTGCTTGGCATTTTGTGTTCATGACAATAATTATGAAAACAGAATGAAGATCATCATCATAATAACACACATAAATTTAACCTGTTTTTCTTATTCATTCAACAAGAAGGTTGTATAAAGGGTTACACACAGTAACACCTTAATACATAACCTCTCCTCCTACTCTACTATAAATGAGCACTCAACATGCTATTTATAGGGAAGCAACATGCAAATTTCACTTGGCTTAGTGCAATTCACTGGACAAAATTTTCTTACTTTGACTAGTTTAAAGCTATACATTCTAATACAAACAAATACATGACAAAATAAAAAAACACTATCATCCAAGTTGTTATCACACCAAATGTTCCAATAGACTCCTCCTTGACAATAGCTTTGGATGATGATAGCTTCGAATAATGTTCTTAGCTTTTGTTTCAAGTCTTCAAAGCTTGACTATTAATCTTTAAAGCTTGAATTAATTAACTTCCCGTAAAAACTAGCTCACGACTCCTCCTATCATTTTTTCTTAGCACTGGCTAGGTCCACCAGTTAATTTCATTATTAATTACATATTAGTGTAATACTCTATGGGGAGAAATAAATTCAATTATATGTTTGATGATGGCTCAAATCAACTAAACCGATCACTTTCTTGTGTGTGATCATATTACTAGTCTTTGGGCCCAACACCTCTCTCTCTGGCCCTAACTTTCCTCCACTCCAACACTCCCTAATTATCATCCTCATTTCTATGGTCAAGTATGGTCCACCTCCTTTTAATTTCTTTAACTCTTGGCTTAATATTCGTTGTATATATGATATTATCTCGACACCAGTTATCTTACTTGTAGATTGAAGTACATCGAAATTTCTCTAAAAGAATGGATCAAGAAGAAATATTATGAAATGACTCGATAAGAACCTGGTCTTTCTTGATTCTATAATTGGACCACGACCATTTTTGGATCTTGAATAAATCAAATGTGTTGATGTCAAGAAAATGATCATGGAATTAGAAATTATATATAAATATGGTCTCAAATAAACTGTAAGAACAAAATGGATTATAGGGGTGATGAGGTTTTATCTCACCATGTAATTAACATAAACATTATGAAAGGAAGGATTCATGGACTATTGGTTAATGATGAAAGGAAAAGCTATTTGTTGGATCGTTGTTAGTGTAGAACATAGAAGTTTCTGCAATTATGATTAATAGATGCAAAATCTCTATTAATTACAAGCCATATCTCACACAAAATATATTAAGAGCAATAAAATTGTAAGTAATAAAACAATAAACAAAGTTTTCTTTAAAGGTCAATGTATATTTCACTCAACAGTAGCAAGTTACAATACAAGAGAAAAATGCAAGTATAAATGTGTAAACAAGCATATGAAAGTGTCACCATTTAACTATTACCTCAAGTGGTTATATACTAAAAACAACAACAACTGCTTGTAGGTAAAAAATTAGAATAAACACTAGAAAAGTACCCTAACCATTTATTCTAGGGTTTAAGAACAATGACAAACTACAAACATTGATATACGTAATGTGGGATATCATGATTATGACCTCTAATTGGATACCAAAAAAGAAGGCAAACAAACCATCTAGTAGCCACTAAGAATACCATACAACTCAGTGAGAGTAAGAGTCTTAAGGTTCTCAGTTCTCTTAATGACAACATAATAGTGTGTCCACTTCTAGGAAGAAAGGACATGAACTTCCTCGTAATATACCTCTTCTTAATAGTTACTCCAATATCTATTAGAGTATCCCCAATCTTAACATACATGAAGTATTGTTGAGTCATGGTTTCATTTGTTTTGTAGGTGAAGTTCTTAAACAGTTTCTTCAAAAGATCCTCCTTGTTCTCATTTGCTTTAGTGGACCCCTAATACATGAGCTTCAGTGCCTCCCATAGTTTTTGAAGAATCTATATATGGAGTTTGGAAGAGCAGTTTGTAGGGAGGTCATGGTTTTCTGATTTGTATCTATCTTTTTCATAATAGTCAGCCACTTCCTTTGGTATCATACCACCTACTGAAGCAGCTGAAGAGGTGCTTGGTATGTGAGATCCAGAGAATAGATTCTAATATCCTGGATTCTTGATACTTGATGAAAACTTCCATTCTTTGGCACCAAGTATCAAAATCTTCAGGAGTGATCAGTGGGGACTTTGTCATGGTACCGGTTTCCAAATCAGCCTTTGTGATAGCTACCATTTGAGGTGTTAAGTGATTTGTGAAACTAAAGGATTTAAGATGGTGAGATTTTAGAATCAAGAGCCTAGAATGCTCTGATACCAATTGCAAAACCAGTTAAAAGTGGTCAATACGATCAGTTTCACAATAAGAAGAGTGTTTAGAACACTTAACAAATCAAATAGGGTACCAGGTTTACGTAGAGGATGCTAAGAACACAAGCAAGTAATGAGACAAAACAAAAAAGCAAAAATAGATCAATATGATTTTTAAGAATTTTGTATATTGCTCTCAAGTTCTTTTACAAGTGTTACAAAAGCATCAAAAGAAATACAAGAACATGAGATACTTTATACTGCATCCTACAATTGCTTATATTTTGAAAGCCAGCTAAAAACACTAATCTTGATAACAAGATCAATGTACAGTCAAAAGGAAGATTTCCTTTTGACTTCTGAATATAACATGTCATAGCTCACATCCTAGTATATTACAAAAATATAATAAAGTATAAAGTAAGCATGGACGTTTTCACCAACCCTTATACAAGTTGGTGAGTCTTCAGAGTTGCATTGAAAAGTAAGTCAGCTTTATGCAAAAGTTGATCAGAGAAAGAATATCTTATCTGTCCTTGGAAGAAATCAGTCTTCATTGCATTGGCTTCGAAAGACTTTGTCTTTGAATCTTTAGAAGACTTCATCTTAGGCTTTGGAAGATTTGGTCTTTGGCTAAAGAAGATTTCACACTTAGAATAACTTTCTGTGAAAAGTGTAAAACGTCTTAAGTAACTTCTACCTTGTACATAAGAGCATGCATGCTAAAAGCTCTTTGGTTGCTTTGGTCACATCAGCCTTTCTTATATAACATTAGAGTTCCTAATTGTTTGATATTTTAAATAACTAATGCATTGTATAGTTTGTACTTTAAGTTTTGAATGAAAGCTTAGTTTACTTATGCTATAAGTTGTATCATATATGAGTGTCTGCCCAGGTGTAGGGTGGGGTGTCACATTTCGCATATTTGGAAGTATCCATAATCTATGTCTACGTCAGAACAAATGAAGAATCAAGTGAGGGATAATTGATGCGTATAAAGATGCATATCTTTTATACGTCATTTACACCCCAACTTGTTATTACCCAAATCAATTGCACTTAATAAGTTTTGTTATCATTTGCAGGAATAAGCAGCTTCTCATTTTAAAAATGAAGGAAAACACAAAGAAATCCAAAGAAAATGTTGAAATAGAAGATAAGCAGGGGTTGTTTCTAGTGAGGCAAAAAACCTCATGCTCCTAGTACCATGCCTCATGTTTCCATACACACGGTTCCATGTTGCCATTAAACATGTTAGAATCCTTTACAACAGACATAGTGGAGTAGAAGGGAAGTACAAGAAGGACAACACATGATCATGCCTTGTCAAGAACGATCGTGCCCCACCCTTTAGCGATGCCTATAAATAGAATTCAAGCCTCATTTATAAGACACCACTCCTTAAAGAAACTACTATATTTTGTTATTGTAATATCTAGTATTTAAGCATAGTTTAGTGTTAGTTTCCTAAATCAAATGATCACTAAGTAGTAAACAACACTCAAATCATGTAATGATATTTCATTATATTAATTAGGCAGGCTTGATTATTGTTGTCATATTTATTACCTAGATAAACTTTTTAATTCTCTTGGGTGACATGAACCATGTTTGATCTTTTAATTTCAATATATGCATTTTGATTTTGGCCTATGTTAGTGACTTCAAGCTATGAACTTTTATTATTGAAAGTGAACTTTTAAACATTTCTTATCTATGTCCCCAACTTAATGTTTATTTTGGGTAATCATGTTGAAAAACCTTTACTACCAAAATATGCATGTTAATTTATGTATGTAATCAAAACATTTTACCACACTAGATAATGGTCTAATGTTCTGATTTTGATATATAATTTTATAAACTCTTGCTTTCCACTATTCATGTGGTATATCATGGTATTAAGATGTGAACCCTTTCATCTTTATAAACCAAAATGTATTATAACCTGAGCCTTAAGATATTTTGATTATGATTTGTGAGATGTTCTCTTGATTTAAAATTCTAAGCTTCATCCTAAATTCCAATATTATGGTGATTGTTATTACGGTGCCAAACTTTCCAATATCGTAGGGGAATCAATAGCTTAGCGAGGGTCATTCCACCTTATTGCAGTAGCACAAACATAATCAGTTGTTCTTCATTGAATGTTTTTAGATGGTTTAAGTGTTTTCTCACTTGGCTTCCCAAAGAGTTATATAGGTTGGAATTTGGCAAACTAGTGTACCAAGATTTCATTCTTTTCGCCCTTTGATACGTGAGCCAATCCCATATTTTATTTCACTAATCTTTTGAGTATCCATATAGCAAATCAATTGTATCAATAATTTAAAATTATAACCTGTTTGTATAGATATTTACTATCTTAAATTACTTTCTTAAAACTTCTAGACAAATCAAAAAACGTTTGTCTGTGATTGGTGTAGAAGTTATACTATAGTATCTCAGCTTATGCAGATTCTTGGAAGTATAAGAAGTCCAAGATCAGTCAAACAATGGGAAGCTTGTATCACTTCTAATATACAAGTCAATCCAAGCAAGAATTGATAACCCTAATAACAGCTAACAACTTCATAAGACACAACTCAATCAAAGACAACTCTTCATTACAAAAATAACCAAAAATGAAAACATTAAGTTTTGATTATATTCAAAATTTAATGCGGGTAAGTGCATTGGTTAATGCGGGTGAAGGTAACCCATGCATATAACCAATGCGGGTAATTGTTTATGTCATTTATAACAGTGAAACTAGTTCGGATAAGGATTTTACTCTACCGCATTTGTCTCAAACAAGTATACATAAAAAGTTTGGTGTTAAAAGCCTATGCGGACAAAAGTGTTTTACCTCATTTGTTAATGCGGAATACATTTCATTTCCGCATTTGTTTTTACTCATCCGCATTTTTGAATGTGTGTGACATCAACACTCTTCATGTATTTTCAAAAATGAATAAACAAGTGCTTAATCTCTTCTGTCATCATGGATGATGATCAAGAAATACGAACAACTTCATGATCAACCGTATTTGTTGAAGTAAATGTGGATAAAGGAATTTTACTCTCTCGCATTTGCTACAGTGGACAAATGCTGATTAACTTTGTTCAACCACAATTGCTACAGTGAACAAATTCTGATTAACTTTGTTCAACCACATTTGTTACAGTGAACAAATGCTGATTAACTTTATTCAACCGCATTTTCTATAGTGAAGGAATGCTTTTAAATTTTCTACTTTCGTATTTGTAACAATACACAAAGGCGGATGACCAAAACCTTTCCGCATTTGCTACAGTGTTATTAAAAAATTGACCGCATTTGTTTTGAAACTTGTAAAACTTGTAAAAGCCATTATTTGACTATTTAAAACAAATTTAAAAGGTCATTTAATACCTTTCAATTTGAGAGACTTTAAGTGCGACGAGCGAAACACACTGTTCTTCATCAATCATCATCACCATTAACAACCTGTGTTCTAAGATTCATTTCTTCTAATCAATCCTCATTTTTGATTCTCAACAACATTACTATTGAACAAAAGGTGAAAGTCTTTAAATTTTGTAACCTAAAATGGTGGACTTTTGAAGTGATAATGAACATAAAACCCTAGGTCAATAAAGGAAACTCAAAATTAGATCTGATTTAAGAAAAGATGATCATTTTCAACTTTAATGAACATGCTAACTAAGAAGAATAACAATCAACAAGGGAACTTCAAAATCATGTTCACCGTATGAACAGAGAATAACAAAAGTTGGAAATGTTGAAATCAAATCTTGAACTGAAAATTGATAAAAGGGTTAACAACATCAAATATTATCTCTCCAAAGATGAAAAATAAAATAATAGTGATTATTCATGATAATACCAAGCTTTGAAGTGATTCCTATGGAACAGTACCTTCAAACAATCATCTTTGACCATCAAAAGTCAAACTGATGAAACTTGCTTGATGTATGATTTATATTCGAATAAATATTTTCAGCAATCTAACTCATATGCCTCTAATGCATGGTACGTGGCAAATCTCACCTGGAGCAAGCTCCATAATGTTAGTGGTTATCTTGACCCTGATGTACTTGAGGCTAAAGGTCTTAGAGATATGATCCAATTCATTTCTACTACAAGAGTGGCTCATGCAATCATAGTTAGACCTGTCATTTATGAGAGATTCATAAGGTTTTTTTGGAGTACTGCTGTAGTGATAGAGATAGATGGTGAGAGAACTTTGTCGGGAAGGATCAATGATGACCATTCTCTAATAATCACTAAACAAACTGTGAGACAGTGTCTGCAGTTTGGTGAGGATGCAAACTCCCCTCTAGAGCTTGAAGATGATGAAATCACTACTTTCTTTGCAAACATCGGTTATGAGGGAGGATATGAAGGCAAGCAGATTATGAAAGGCCTAGTTGACTTACAATGGAGGTTCCTGATTCATCTCTACCAACATTGTCTGTCAAAGAGGAAGACATGATCGAATGATATCCCTGTAATCACATCATCAACCATACGTGCTTTATGCACCAACATGCCATTTAACATGTCTGCCTATGTGTTTAATGGTCTAGTCTCAAACATTCAAGAGGGAAGAAGACATATGATTCTGATATATCCAAGGTTCCTATAGTGTCTCATTAATGAAGCATTTCCTGACATTTTACCTGAAGGCCCTATTATGGATATCCCTCATTATGATGCCAAGTCTTACAAGTACATCAAAAAGAGAGATCCCACAAACTTTTATAATGGAACCCAGTCTCCTCTATTACCATGGATGCTTAAATAGATTAATCCTGAAGAACATGTTGAAGAATAAGAGGCTCCTACTGATGAGCCAAATCAAGAGGAAGAACCAGCTGCTCATGATCAGCAAATTGCTGATGAGAAAGTTGTAGAAAGGGATGAAGGACAGAGGTTAGTGTCACCCCAAGTGGATGTAGGGGTGATCTTCATACTAGACCTTCTATTCACCCCAAAGAACACCATTACCATCATCACAAAGAACACCATTACCATCACCTCAAAGAACACCAATCCCATCACCACAAGCACAACCTATCATTTATCCACATATACCTCCAATCCATCACTCACCCATATCACCTGTTCAAACATCTCCTGTTACTACTGAGCCTGTTGAGTTTGGTGATTCTACCAGCTCTTTAGAGAAATCCAAATCATCTTCTGATGAGGAGGATCATCCAAGCCAGATGCCTGTAAGGAAAGTTACTTTTGAGGCTGCTCCATCAGAAAGTTATGCTGAATCAGGAGTCAACAAGCTTGATGAAAAGGATGAGTTGATTTCAGAACTGCACCAAAAAGTAGCCAAGATGTAAAGACTACTTAATAGAAGATCTGGTATTATTCAAGACAGACTTCTAGAACTTGATGAGAAAGAAAAGGAGTTGAAAAAGATGAAAGAAAAGTATGAGTCTAGAAAGAAAGAAAAGGAAAAGGAGATTGAAAAGTTAAAGGATGCTCTCCAACAATCAAGGGATGAAATAACTGGTCATGTTGACACTTTAGCTATTCAGACCATTGCAATGGAAGAACAAGAAGGATTGATTGAAGAGCAAGCTGGCATTATTATTGATTTGCAGAACAAGATAGAATGTCAAAATAAGAAGTATCTGAGCTGGAACTGCTTGTTGTAATCAAAAGAGAAGCTAAAGCTGAAATGGGGAAAGATGAGGTGGTTGAGACAAGAGAGGAGAAAAGAAAAGGATATAGTGATAAAGAAGTTACTGCTGAAAGCTCATTAGGAGAAAGTAATGATGACTCACCTCCTTCTAAAAGGATGAGATTCTCTGAGACTGAGAAGGAAGAAGAAACACGTGAAACAAAACAAGATGAGTCTAGCATGGAAATGGTGGTTTATACAGAGAAAACAGCTGAAACTCGCACTGAAGAGGCGGAATTCAGTGTCATGATTAAAGCTCTTGATAGCTTCACTGCAGAAGAGTTCATCATTGATGATGACTTTTGGGACTTTATAGTCGAGCAAAGGACTATTGCTGAACCTATTGTAGTGATTCCTCAATCTCTTGTTCCCATTGAGAAGGATTTGAGTATGCAATTAGTGTCTGATGTATCACTGACCGATGAACCAAAAAGAACTTATCAGAAATCTATGTGAAGAACAACAAGAGAAAGAAGAATCAACTGTTGTTATTGATGAAACAAAATAATTAGAGAAGACTGAAAAAGTAACTCAAGAAGCTGAACAGCCAGAAACTTCCTCTAGTCCTAGAATGCAAACATATACAAGGAGGATGAAGTACTTATCAGAGAAGGCTAAAGGAAAAAGACCAATGGTAGAAGAAGAACCAAGAAAGAAAAAGCAATAAGATGATCCTAGAAGTATTACAGCCATTGCCGAATTTTTAGAAGAGCATGAAAAGGCCGAAGCTCAAATGAAAAAGAAGGCTGACTTTATAGATCAAGAGGAAGGAGAAATTGAGGGTGGCTATGTGGTTGATGAACCAATAGCTCTTGAAAGACCTTTGAACGAGGAAAAATTAGTATAAGAGATGGTTGAAAAGGCCCAAACTGATGACCTAATGGTGAAAGCCATGTTTTAATTAATCATCGATATGACCCTGATGAAGTATTTGGGATGACTTATAAGGGAATGAAGGCAGAGGAAGAAAAACTAAACAAGCTGCTGGACCCCACTTATGAGACTAAGTATGAAAAGACTCTTTCTCCCAAAGCTTCATTGCTCAAATCATCCTCCAAGCATAAACAGACATCCGCTCCTCATTCATTATATCTTAATCCCTACAGCATGACTGACAGGGAAATAAAGGAATATCTTTCTGGTCAAGGATTTACAAGGAGAAAGCTAGGCAATATGAAGATGAATTCCCTAAAGGCTGCCATCCTTAGGTTGAATGATAAGAAGAAAGAGAGGCTGAAGAAACTGGAAGAGGAGATTACTGGTAAAACAGCAAGAACCAGAGTATCAGCATAAGACATGCAGCTCACCCATAAAGACCATGACTCTTTAGCACATGTTTTACACAGATATTCTAAGTGGTTTGCAGAGCCTTCACATTTGAAACTTCAAGAAGGTCTAACCACTCAGAAATGATTAAAGGTGTGTCTACTCCAAAAGGCAAAACTGATTAGAAGATTATTGTTTGGAAGTATGATAGTGACTGGAACATGTTTATGGTAAAAAGGATTTCAGGGTTGGTGCAATTCTTCATAGAGTACTTTGCTCTTGTGAATGCCCAGGAGATTCATGATTTGAAGGAACTAGCTAATTTAGAGTATATGAGTTTGAAGAGATTTTAAGAATGTTTAAAAGAACAGACAACTTCAAATCTCTTACGGTTATCTGCATGAGGAAAGATAGATCCTTTATCAACCCCCTAGAGAAGAGAAGAACTAAATTAGCAAAAGAAGTTATGTTTCCAGAGCTAAAAGTGAAACCAACTAAATCATTAAAAAGAAAGATGGTGGTTGGAACTCATTCCTCCACACCAATCTCTAATGTCTATTATGATGAAAAGACATATGAGTTGGTAATTGAGAGAAGATGGGGAAGAAAGGAAGGTGCAGAGATTAGATTATTTAGTGGATATGAGGTGATATTGCTAGATGAATCCTATATCCAATACATATACACCAGACACTTTAGAGAAATAACAAATAAATTGGGAGAAGAAGACTTGCACTTCTTCTTAAAGTGCATTAAGCAACTGAAAATGGCTTATGATCAAATCATTGCCAAAAGAGAAAAGAGAAAGAAGAAGAAGACTCCTTTGCAATTTGGGAAATTTCGAAGCTAGAGGTTGATGTGGATGGAGTTTTACTGATACATAGAGATGGGTTGTCTATTGTATCTATATAGGAACCAGTCTTTCTCAAGAAGCTGCCCTTAGAAGCCATCTACACTATGAGCTAGATGAAGATCCATGTGCTAAACAGAGAGAAGAAGTCTGATGCAAATGACTTTGTCAATAGATAAAGGCCATTTTGGATCCATCTCAGGCAGAACCTCTTATTCCTCAACAAGACCCAGCAAAATCTTCACAACCTCATGTTGGGGTTTGTTAAAACATAGTTGCATAGTTTAACCATTTAAACTTTTTGAAAAATGCAGCGAAAAGGATGATTATATTTATAGTTTATAATCTGAAATTTCAGGTTCTATTTTGATATTAAAACATGTAAACAAACCCAAGAACATAAGGATCTTTTGTATGTGAATAAAAGCTAGCTATGAGCACACAAACAACACAACATGGACAGCCTTAAAGAGGCTGCCTCAAACTACCTTTGAGCAGCTAAAATAGTTCGAAAAAGGATGAGGATGTTGATG
>BJCM01206916.1:0-13041 GCA_018326385.1 Flaveria bidentis | reverse complement strand
AATAGTTTGCACACTTAATATATTTAATCCATTAAAATTATTATAATAATTTTATAATAGAACTTAAAATTTGAGTTTGAAAATAGCGGATGTTACAGTCTCCCCTACTTTAAGAAATTTCGTCCCGAAATTTAATCACGAGAGGACTAATTTCAAGGAAATGAGGAGACTTGGATACGATTTCATGTTTTCACATGAACTCTTGGAAGCGTTTAAATTCAACAAGATTAGCTATGATGCTTTGTTATGCTTAAGTTTGTTAAGTTTTATAATTTATGATTTCATGTGTTTCTTGACAAACGATACAAGATGTTTCGAGTGTAACATTCGGTTTACAAACCAAAGCATTACATTGACTTATCAAAGTATTATGTCAACTACAACCTTAATGAAGACATGCATACCTATAAACAAACACTCACCCCAAGAGTTCCCAGGTAAGGTAAACAGATCCATCGGTTGATTTGGATTTATATGAATACCTTGCCTAGACAGAACACCTCGAGATAAAGGCATCCCACTCTTCCGCATTACATGATTCAGGTCATAGGACATGAACTTTGACGAGACTTGAAAACCACGAATAAAGATTCAAAACTTATTTTGAAAACTATTTGATTTAGGCACATAATGCCTTAGAATATGATTTAAGATTCGTGTGTGCATTGATAAGATTCAAAGTATAAGAAGAAGCACATAAGGCATATAATCACATAATCAAGTATAAACATGTAAGCACATAAGATCCTATCTAAGCATATAATACATGAGAGGACTCATATGTAAAGGTATTTAGTTATAGTCTAGGTCATTCCATTTTTAATAACCTAAATCCCTATAACCATGGCTTTGATACCAATCTGTCACACCCCAACCTTGACGGTGGAATCGTTGAGATGTGAGGGTTAAGATTGTTCACAGCCACATAACGCTATATTTAAATGTAATATTCAAATTATAAGTTTCAAAAGGAATTAAAAGCATAGAGTCTCAATCATGAAACAAAACCAAACAATACATAACAAAACATAGTCTTTTTATTTTATTAACTAGGTCCACATCCTAGATTATTTCAAGTCTAAAGTGAACTTTTAAAGCTTGCAATAATCTAGGATGTGGACCTAGTTAATGAAATAAAAAGACTATGTTTTGTTATGTAATGTTTGGTTTTGTTTCATGATTGAGACTTTATGCTTATAATTCCTTTTGAAACTTATAATTTGAATATTTACATTTAAATATAGCGTTATGTGGCTGTGAACAATCTTAACCCTCACATCTCGACGATTCCACCGTCAAGGTTGGGGTGTGACATGGTTGATCATTGAGGATGAGCCTTTTGAGGCTTACACACTATGGGATTCTTCGAAAGCTTCTTTCTTTTTGGAAGAAGCCTTCACCACCTTTTCTTCGAAGCAGTCTTCTTTTAGGATGGTTTCAAGGGAACTCTTTTGTTCTTTTGATTTTTAACAGCTTTAGCTTCCGAAGCCATTTTCCCTTCGGAAGAAGAATTTTCTTCTAAAAGCAACCTTGCTTCGGAAACCAGCTTTCCCTTTTTCATCACTTGGACCATTTGATAGGGTCCAAATGAGAAACCTTCCTTGACTTCTTCCTTTTTAACATTATTTGCATAATGTGTGCTAGCAGGATTGTAGTAACAATCTTTGGGCATATGGTTTTGCAGACCACACATTATGCATGCAATTTTAGTCATTTGGGAACTTGAAGATTGTTGTTTCTTGTTCTTTTTTCTTCATTAGCAACATTTCCCTTTAACATCTGATCCTTTGGTAAGACAGGAGTGTTGGTACTACCCCCCTTTCCTGAATTAAAGTTACCTACCACCTGGAATCCAGCTGAGATGAATACACCCTTTTGTTTGGGGTCAATCATCAGCTTAGACTCAACCACTTTCTTGGCAGTTCTTCTTGCTACTTTAGCTCTACTTCTTCTGGCTTTGGTGGTTAGGATTTGATCAGCAATGGGAGAGGTGGGTTGATTTACCTGCTTCTTCCCTATGGTTGCCTCTATTATTGCATCATTCTTCAACTCAAGTGAAGATGGGTCAGCAGATGGGACCTCCTGCTCTTCCGTACCACACCATGGTTGACTTATGGACTCATAAGAGTGTGGTGGAGCAATTTTATTGGTCTCCAACCCTCCTTTGTTTTGATAGCAAACTTTGGAGTGGAAGGATGATGCAATAATAGCTTGGAAGTTCTACTCAGAAATAGCATACTTCCTTGCTTGAGCCTCAGTAGTGACAAGCTGGGCTTGAGCCTCAGACAATTTGAATATTAAATCCTTTATTTGAGTCTTATAGTTTGTATGTTCGTGTTTTAACAAGGACATTGTTTTCTCCAACTCTTTAATTTTTCTTTGATAGTCAGGTTCAGCCCTTTTAAAATTAGATTTTAAAACATTTAGAGACTTACTATCGGATTTAATTTCCATATTGTAGTCCTGATACAATTTAAACTTAGCAATACATACAGGAGTACAGAGATGTTCATATACCTTATTGTCATCTGTTCCTGCCATGAGTGCTTGAGCAGGAGTCACATCTTGTACCATAAAGCTCCAGTCAACTTCTTGAGCCATTGCAGCTGACTCTGTTGACTTTCCAGTGGGCTTTGATGTAGAGGGATGTGTGGAGGCCTGTGGGATTCCCATATTTGACTTAGGAGCCTTGCATTCCCTTGCAAAATGACCAAGCTGGTTACAGTTATAACATTTGGCCTTAGATTTGTCAAACCCAAATTTGTTGTTGGTTAGGTTCTGGGGAAAGTGCCTTCTAGTTCTCTTGAAGAACTTCTTTGCTCTGTAGGTTAGAAGAGCCATTTGTTGGACAATGTCCACGTACTCCACATCATCTGGACTAAAGCACTCTAGATCATCAAAGCAGTACTGAAAATCACTAGAGTGTCCACTTCCTGAGACAAAACCAAAAGGAACTATGCTGAGCCTATTGAGACATTGGAGTCTCAGGAAGGTAATGTATGGTCTAGAGAGCAGGTTGGTTGCTGGTTGTAAGTCAGGTACTGTTGAGGTTGAGTGAGTCCTGAGCCTTCAGCAACCATCAAAACGTTACTAGCAGGAAGACTTAGGGGTCTGTTTGTCTAATGGCCTCTCTTGATCTCCATCTCCAGGTGGTATCCATCAAGGATGTCATAGAGTTCAGTCATGGTGAGGGTGTTCAGATTTTCTGTTCTCTTGATAGAGACACAGTAGAACGTCCACTTATTAGGGAGTGCACTCATGAACTTTCTAGTGAGGTCTCTAAGTTCAGAAGTAATTCCCACAGATTGGAGGGAAGAAATGAGATCCATATACCTGAAATATTGCTGACCGAGAGTCTCTCCAGCAATGTAGGTGAAGTTCTCAAACTGCTACTTCAGTGAGTCCTTCTTAGAGTCATTTGAGCTAGAATACATTTGATTAAGTGCATCAAACGTTTCTTTGGCTGACTTGCAACCCCACCATGATGGAGTTGGGTATTGTAGTCATAAGAATATTCATTGCATTGCTGTCAATGTCCATTTTCTTCCAGTCCTCATCAGAGTAATCTTCAATGGCCTTCTCTATCATAGCATCATTTCCACTAGGTGCTACCACCTTGGGTTTATATAGGCCATTGACAATAGAATACCACATTTTTTTGTCTTGGTACCTGATGAAACCTTCCATGCGTCTGCTCCATGACCTGAAGTTTTCAGGAGTGATGGTGGGAGCTTTAGTCATAGTTCTCATCTCTACTTCAGACTTGTTGAGGGCCATTTTAAGTGTTGTGTAAGGAGGAGTGAAAAACAGGATGATTTGGATAGTAAGATCTCACAATCAAGAGCCTAAAATGCTCTGGTACCAATTATAGGATCGGTTTTGTCACTTAACACTTGGTTTTTCTCTCAAACTCACTTTAACTACACTCAGATCAGATGAAGCAGAGTCTCTTTAAGAGTTGATAATAATATAATAAGTAACAATGAACACAGAAAGATAATTTTCAAGGTACTTGCATATATTGCTTGATAACTCAAAGTATTACTAGACTCTTACAAGCATAATTTATGAGTCATAATGAGAAACTATATATAATACTACCTACAACTGGATATACTTTGATACCAACTGGAATCCTCTAACTAAAGCAAATACTACAAAGCTATAATTTAAGGTATCTTAGATAATGTCTTATCTAAGATATGGTAGTCATGACATGTCCATAACTTACCTTTTTGTCACCAACTAAAGTTAGTAACTTGTACTAACATAAAAAGGTGAATAGTGAAATAAAGTATGGTAAACTATATGGTCTTTTGGGAAAACGCCATGTAGTATCAGAGGTCTGCAGCAGAGTTTCAGAGACCATACTTATGTCCATTGGTTCATAGTAGTGTCTTCCGAAGGGTAGTTGGCTTCAGAAGAACAAGTTCTTCCGAGGCCACTTATACTTCGGAAGAGGCTAATTCTTCTGAGGCTTGATGGACTTTTTCTGTTCTTCATACTTCGGAAGTTTACTTTTGATCTTTTCTTCTAAGACTTGATCTTCGAAAGTGAACATTTTGTATTCGGAACTAGAGTTTGTCTTCGGAAGTTGATCTTTCACTTTGTCTTCGGAAGACCTCTAATTCCTTCAGAAGTCCTGTACTTAGCTTCGGAAATCCCATACTTAGCTTCGAAAGTCCTTTGTAAGTTGCACCAAAATTTGTCTAAGTGAATTGATTTTGGTTGCACCAGCCTTCTTCTTGATCCAACAGAAAGTCTTTGGGAAACACGTCCGGAAAGTCGCACACAAACGGTACATCGAACAATTGTGGGGTTGGCGTATACATATCCTTTACATAGGCCAAGTAGGCATTACATCCACGCCTCATGCACTTTCCTTCCACCACCATCAAAATCACTTTCGGAATCATCGTGACTCAATCACCGTTAACCGTCACCAAACTCCCGTCAGGCGTTGTTAATCGAATCATCTTCTTGCGACACACAATATTCGCCTTGTAGTCTGCCAACCAATCCAACCTAGGACTACGTCAAATCCACCTAAGGTCATCACAAAGGGTCTAACAGGAAACTTGTGACCTTCTAGTTCCATGCCACAACCTTCTATCATCTTGGGAATCCTAGTAGACTTACCTATGGCAGTTTCTACATCAAATGGCGTATCTATATTCTTACTACTAACAGGAAACTTAGCATAGAAAGCAGCAGGAATAAAACTCTTACTAGAACTAGAATCAAAAAAATATAGAGGCTAAAGTTTGGTTTACTAGAAACGTACCTGACACAACATCGGGGTCTGTCCTAGCCTCCTCCTACGTCATCGTGAACGCTCTGGCACTCATCCTCTGCCCTTCTACTCAAGCCTTCTTCACTCCCGAACCTTTAGCCCTTGGCTTCTTGTAGTCCCTACTCATGTGGCCCTCCTTGCCACAAGTATAACACCTCCTTACCCCGCAGTTCTTTGCCACATGTCCGGTCCTCCCACAACGGAAACAGACATTGGATCCAACTATATATTCCGCGGTGTGCTCTCGTCCACGCTTAACAAACCTTCTCGACCCCGCACCAGATGTGACCACACGTCGGTCATCAACCCATGCACCTTTGTTGCTTGGAGCGACCCCGCCACGTCCAAACCGCTTCCTGTTCCAATTCCGGTCACCACCACTCTTCTTGCTAGCTTTTGCCACCACCATGGTCCTTTTATCATACAACCTCCCCACCAAGTCAACTGCTGATCTAGACGTGCTCAGTCGAGCAGTGATCATATGCCTATGGATATCCGCCAGCAGCCCTTGGATGTATCTCTTGATCTTCCGTGACAAGGGCGTCACTTGATCCGGCACCAGTCGTGCCATCTCATTAAACTTGGTGGTGTATTGTTGATGGGTCATCGTTCCCGCCTCCAACTACAGGAACTCTCTCTCAACTTTGTTCATTTCTCGGTGAGGACAAAACTCCTCAATCACCAGCCTTTTCAGCTCTGCCCACTTCATCCTTACAATTCCCCAACTACCCTCGGCTTGGACGATATTGTCCCACCAACACAAAGCCGAGTCCACAAATGAGTGGGCAGCAAACTTCACCTTTTGGTCCTCTCGGCACTCGCTGCTATTCCGTACGGCCTCCATATCTCTCACCCATCGGTGAGCAGCAGCAGTGCCATTACCATCGAAGGCAGGGGGCTTGCATCTTTGAAATGCCCCATAGTTGCATCCTTGTGCCGCCTCCGGCGTAGGCTCTTCTTCTTCCTCTTCTTCTTCGTCATCAGAGAGAACCATCTCAGTCTCGGGTTGTCTTCTTTCGCCCGTAGGCCTACTCCTTTCCTTCCTCTCCCCCTCCCGTACAGCTTTTATCACTTCTATCACTATAGACGGTAAGATTGTCTGCATGACCTGATGCACCTCTTCAACAACAGCCTCCTTCACCTAGGCTCTTAAGTTAGCACTCTCATCCCCAGCCTCTGGATGAGGGGTCTCGGGTTCTTCATGAACCACCTCTTCGGCTCTAGGCCTTCCTCTCGTGACCTGTGGTTCAGCACCACGTCCACCACGACCTCCACCATGTGAAGCTTTTGATGATCTACCACCAGCCATTCTCTAAACACACTATAACATTCAAACACTAACACGGTCATTCAAGGGAATAGCTCAGTTTATGTCAAGTATAGTAAGTCCCTAATTACAGTGCCCAGTTGTAACTAGCCACTTACTTTACTCTTCATACCCCCAAGCATTACCTATCCTGACTACATATGTATCTAAATCTACTAACAACACATAAACCACATAACATGCCCAAATAATGCCGGTTAAACATTAAGAAAATACATGATGCCACGCAGCTACTCGGACGAGCATCCCTTCCCTTTCCATCCCATTTTCAGTCTAAGTTAAGGTTTCTTTTGAAAATTTACCCATTTCACTTAAACTTTGGCTCTGATACCAACTTGTAAGGCCCTGTTCCCGGGACGCTCACAGCTGGTCTATCATCGCTCATAAAACATATAATTACATTAGCTTTGGTAAAACATTGCAGCGGAAACATTAAAAAACCTTTCATTTTAATATAAATGCTTTTGCAAGTTAATACAACATTCGTTACAAAATATCGTTTGTTCGCATTATAATGCAAAAACATTAAACAAAAAGAATGCCATCCAAAATGGGCCAAGTAGCCGCCCCGTGCCATCCTCAGCAACCTTTATTGCCAACCGGAAACACATAAAACTCAGTGTTGCTGAGTGAGTTCTAGTTTTAAAATAAAACATACTTTACTTTCGTTTAAAAACCAATCCTTACTTTCTACCAAATCATACTATACTTTCATACATGATCACACATCATATGTACACAAAGAGAATCATGTGTTTAAGGCATTTTAAAGGAAAATAAAAAAATGAAGTCAGATACATTTGAGTGGGAGAATCATAATGCATGTTTCGTGAAAAGTCTACCCTGATAACAAAATGAAGTTGTGAGCTCAATATCTCATATTCTATAAATTGGATAACATTGACTCGTATGGAACATAAAATATTCCAAATGATATCACTCATTTTCTTATGTTTAAGAAGTTACAGCAAACCTCTTCAAGTATTGTGCAAACAGGTTAGTTGCATACCGTAGGAAATCACAAATCATTTTTATATATGATATAGTATGGGTCACAAAGAATGTTTCCCATCAACTATGGCATTTTGGTTTCACATTAGAAGGAAATACTATGGTTAAATATGTTTGGGTGAAAGAAAGCAAAAAATAGACACCTATTCTAATCTTCAAGCCATTAGACGGAGAATAGGATCACTTTAGCGTCAACTAATTTGAGCCATTACTAAAATAGATTGTGATTAAAATATATATGAGTCTGGTATAAATAAAGCAAAAGATTAAAATCCTTATCATACTCCCTACTATTTATAAAAGATTATCAATCAAATTATACTCCCATAATTCAATGTTGGGGACAGGATGAAGTTTCATAGTTGAACAAAGGAGACATTTTCCTTTAATTTTTTCAAGGAGGTTCGAATGTCTTTGGCACAAAAATGATTTGTTATTTTTTTGGTTTGTACATATAAACTAATACATGTAGATCTAAATTTATAGATAATATAGAACTGAAAGCTTGTCATTAAAAGCTTGATAAACAATATTACACTTAGGTGTAGGGGTGTTCAAAAATATCTTAATCCGAAAACGAATCCGAAATATCTAAAAATCTGAAATTGGGATATCCGAACTTTGGATATCCAAAATTTTGGATTCAGATTCGGATAGTGATTTTGAGAATTATTGGATATTTCAGATATTCGAAATATCCAAAATATCCGAAATATCTAACATATTTTTACAAAAATTTAAAAATATTAAATATTAATTACATATTTCGGATATTTTCCAAATATTTTGAATATTTTAATACAAACTTTGGATATATGAAATAAATTTCAATAAAATCTAATATATTTTTATAAAATTTATTAAATGATACAACTTTTTTTTGAAATTCGGATATCTGAATCAAAATCCGAAATTTCAAATTCAGAGTTCGGATTCGGATTCGGATAGTGAAATTCACTATCCGAAATTTTTGAATATCCGAAATTCGGATATTCGAATTTCGGATATCCAAAAATGAACACTCTTACTTAGGTGGTTTATAAAGCCCTAGGGGTGCATATGAGATATGAACCCCATAGTATAGAAGAACTCAATATTAAAGAGACAAGATATCAATAATTAGAAAAGTGTAAATTAGGTCCCATGATAGAACGCTTGTGAAAGGTGTTTTTATGTGACTAATTGATGGTTAGAATTCCAATTAGTATTTAGGATGTTATGCATATAAAGGTTATTAACACTAACTTTATTATTATATGTTATGATCATGTTATGCTACGATGTGTTAATAATATGAACACATTATGACATGTTATAATGAAACATTTAAATGATGTTATTCAGTATTATTAAATCTCAAGTTATGTTTTTAAGATGACACAAGGACTAACTCATTTAGGTTGACTATTTATTATGCATATAAGGTTGAGTAGGTATGTGAAGTAATGATGTATGTTTGGCATGGAAGTAAGAGCTACCTGGCATATTAAAGATTGTCATCCTAGTTAAAGTGAAGCTGGCTTTCATCCTCTAGAATCTCGGTTATCATTAATGGCTCTCTAACTAAGGAATTTAATATCTCCTATGGCCTATGACAAGGAGATCCCTAATCTCCTTTCCTTTTCATATTTTCTCATGGAGGGTCTTCATGTTGTTATAGATTCCTCAAGATGCCTTGGTGCTTTTCATAGTATTTAATTCCCACACGAAGATCACAAGGAGCTCACACCAACAATATTGTCCGCTTGGCCCACAAGGAGCTCACGGATTAGCTTTTGGTTGCCCGGGTGAAAACTTTCCAGGGAGGTCACCCATCCCTGGATTGCTCCCACCTGAGCACGCTTAAGTGTGAAGTTCTCCTCTCATCCACAACCAATACGCCCAAAACGCGTTGATGATGTTAGAAGCCAGACATTCCTTATGAACCAGGAATCTCTCCTGTCCACAGCCGATGTGGGATTCGCCTAAGATATAATAGATGATCACCTATCATGAATCTCTAACTGTTGAATCTCAGACATCATCATCATTTAGCAGATGGAATCAGTAGGCCTCACCACCCTTTTCACAAACATATTCCTCAAACTCAGCATTTGTCAATGAACAAGCCAACTTCTTTAAACTCTTTATAAAAGATCTAGAATGCATTCATCCAGATGATCTTAAGGAAATGAACATCAACTACCAGATATACATGATCTATTTCAGGGCTTAGCAGTTTTAGTTGAGAATCGAAAGAAAGTACCTGAGGTAGAGAAGATCATGATTTGGGTTTGACAAGAGCAAAGTGAAATACTTCAACTACAACCAGTTGGAAGACTTTGCCAAAGAATGCAAAGCACTGATATCAAATCCACCCTGCAAGCTCATCTAACTTTAAACAACCCTTAACTTATCAAAGTCCTTCTACTTCTTCCAGCCAAAGAAATACAGCAGTTGTAGCCTTAGTAGAAGTGGTGATTGACTAGAGTTTCTAAGTGGAAGATGTCACTCTCATCAACAATGCATTGATGGTTGGAAGCTCAACCTTCTCACCTCTGGATAACACCTAAACCTTACTGTACACCTAAGTGCATTACTAAGGAAACTTGTATAAAATTCACAATTTGGATCTCATGAAGGTTATTGAATAAATCAATCTTCTTAAAACTTATTTTAGAAAAATGATCAGGCTCAAAAGGAAAATATCATACAACTAGAAAAGATTTTTTACAAGTATAACATGAGCAAACTAACTTGGAGACCCAAATTGATATCCTCTTAAGTAGATTGAAATCAACATAATGTTATTTGACTATAGCTAAAGCATATGCCGGTAAATACAATGTTCAAACTAAAAATTTTGAAAAATTGCTTGCTTTTACTTAATACTCCCAAAATTTGTGTCAAACCGAGACAAGTTTAAGGTATAATACTGTGAAACCACCAATGACATACACTCCTACATATATCCCTAAGTGCAACCTTGAGGTAAAGAAACAAGTATCTGTCGAAGCCACCTATACAAGGGCATCTGTTGAAAAAGTTGAGACAACAAAGAAGGAAGAGAAGGAGGGAGTAGTTAAAGAAATAAATGAAGAAGAAGAAGACAAAATAGAAAAGGAAGAGGAAGAAAGGGAGAAAAGGGGGGAAGAGCTAAAGGCCAAAGCAAAAAAGGTTGTGATTCGAAAGATAGAGTTTGTAAAAGAAAAGTCAACCTCCAAGGTCAACCAACTACATGCTTGATGTTCTAACAGGATAAGGTTCACTAATGTAAGTGTGTATGAGATCTATAGGAAATCCTAATGGAAATATTTTAGATCTGTTAGCCATTTTACCTTTAAGACATTTAACACATTTCAAAAATGAAGAAGTTAAGATTTGATAATACCTCATCTTTCACAAGTCTTAATAGGTGATCCTATAATATATGGCCTAAACGTTGATGCCACAACATAGATAATATTTCCAAATCTCATTTTTGTTTTTTAATGTTTTCTTTCACATTATATGATAATAATGATTTTGAAAATTGATTATCTAGTTCTAAATTATAGAGATTTCTATCTAGATAACCATAACCATAACCATAACCACAAACACGAGAATTTAAAGTAATAATGACTTTGCCACGACCATGCAAAACTCATAACTATCATTATATAGCTTTGTAACAGATACCAAGTTCCAAGTTATCCTAGCTACATATAATGTATCATAAAGTTTAATATAATGACTAATTTTTATTATTAATTGCATGGTTCTTACGACTTCAACATTAGGTTCATCACCATCTTCCATCCTAATTGTTATTTAGTTTCTTTCCAGCTTTTAGATTTTAAATAATCCTTGTATGGAGTTAGTCACATGAACCATAAAATCACAATCAACCCACCATGTGTTAATTAGAACATTAACATTAAATGACTTATATATTATGAATATATTACCTTTCTTAACTAGCCATTCCTTAAACTAAGGGTAATTCCGTTGTGCATGCCCCTAATTGTGACAACTTTACGGCATGGTTGTCCTAAGGAGGCATTTAAGTTGGAAATGACACTTGTGTTAGCCTTATGAAATTTGGAGCTTTCCCTTTTGAAGTTTCCTTTCCTCTTTAATGGTTTAATGCTTGTAACACGAAAAACATCAGTTTTTTCTAGCTTCAAGCATTCTACCTCCTGCGCATATAATGCTATCAATTTACTGATTGACCATTTTTTCTTTCTAGATGTTATAGTTGATCTTAAAAACCTCAAAGCATGCAGGAAGAGAAGTCCTTATGAAATGTACTAGAAAGCTATAGCTGATCTCCACGTGCAAGCTCTTGAGTTTATGAGACATGTGGTTCTACAGGATCGGGTTGTGTCACTCAACACAAACTTAATTCTCTCAAACTCACTAAGTAACACTCTATTTGGTGATGAAGTAGAATCCTTCTCAAAGTTGATGATAATATACTAAGTAAATCAAGTAAAACACAAGAAAGTACTTTTCAAGATACTTGTATATATTACTTCTCAACTCAAAGTATTACAAGACTCGTATAAGCATGTTACATGAGATACAATAGGAAACTATATATATATTACTATCTACATCTGGATATACTTTGATACTAGCTGGAAACCTAAGACTAAAACATACACTACAAAGTTATAGTTAAGGTATCTTAGATAAAGTCTTATCTAAGATTTGGTAGTCATGACATGTCCATGACTTACTTGTTGTCACCAACTACACACAAACAAAAAAACACTTGTTGTCACCAACTACACACAAACAAAAAAAACCCATTAAACATTCCCAAATCCTAACACAAACAAAAAAAACACTTCAACAACACACACTCAAAGTGTATAGAAAGAGATATGCGGATGAGAGAGGAAGCTCTTAGGGTTCCGACGAGCCTTCGGCACCGCACGGTGGCTGGAAAAAATCAGTGAAAATGAGCGATTCAACCTCTATCCCCACTAAACACGACCTCCTGATTCCAATGTTGGGCTCGGTTTGCTCTGAAAATCAATAACAAAGGAGATATAAAAGAGAAAAGACAACGACGACTAGGGTTCTTGTAACACCCGGTTATTTTTTTTGTAAAAGACATGATATAAAGAATGAAAGAAAGAAAGGAAATTAAGTCCAAGTGGAGGGATTAAAAGTGTCCAAAAAGGACAAAACTTTCAAAAGTTGGTGTAAAGGTGGTTATGGCTGCCCACCCTCACTTCACATCACCATTTCTTCGGTTTTAGAGAGAGAGAGCAGGAGAAAACTCTCGGCTAGTGAAAGAAGAAGAAGAAGTGAACGAATTCAAGGTAAGAATTCATGGTTTTTATGTGTTTATGACGGGTTTTATCCCGGTTATGTGTTTATGTGCTTATGGGTTGTGTTTGTGCTCGAGTGTGTGTGTTTTTGGATGTTGTTTCTAGGT
>BJCM01206915.1:0-33894 GCA_018326385.1 Flaveria bidentis | reverse complement strand
CTTCACGGCTACACTTGCATCATATGACTCAGTTTCAAGACATTATATCTGTTTTCAATGTTTTGTATTGTTTCTTGGGTTGGCACACGTTTTGCCACATTTTACATTTCTATTTCTTTGGGTTGTTTTTATTATACGCTTCCGCACAGTTTTCAAGTTTTTACTCTGGTTGATTTGGTTTAATTATTGCATATAGAGTCGTTCTGAGTAACTATTGACTGTGATCCTGGTTTGTTCACACGTCTCGCGGTTAAACTCCGCACGTGGATTTTGAGGGTGTGACACATAAAGAATGAAATTTGTAATTTAGTCTTAAATCCAAATGAAAATCATACGAGGGCATAATAGTAAAATCGCAATCACTCCTCCTAACTTTTAGAATAAATCTCTCTTTATAGACCAGATTATCATTTTTTTTTCTTAAATTTGTATGAGATTCAACATATATTTGGAGAACAAGTATAATGCTTATGAACAATCTAAATTGTTGAAACTATTTTGTATGGTTTTTGAAACTATTTTGTTGTTATTATTTTTCAAACTATTTACATTAATTTTTTATTAAGCTAGCTTATGGTGCACGTCCTTTCGAAAACACACTTTTTGTGATTATTAAAGTTCTACCTAGTAATTATATACATATATATTCAATTAAACAAAAAACGTTTATGAATAGTGCAATTCTTCAATTAAGAATAGGATCATTGCTAGATGTATTTTTGTTTTAGAATCGTATAGAAAAACAATATAAGATAAAAAAAAATATTGGTAAATATTAATATGGAACTTCTAGTAGCGTATTTAATTATTATTTATATTTTCTTTCTCATATAAGATGGTTAACCTAAATGACGGGATTATTAAACTAAAGAATGTTTTCTGTAATTAGTAAAGATAAATAATCTAATCCATAATTACATAATTACTGGTTTACTGAATTATGTAATTTACTCTAAATGATATAAGATAAGCTATGTTCCTCGCAAGTCGCAACTACAAAGGGCCCAGTTAAGATTGGGAATGAACATGCTCCATTTGGATACTATCACGTTGACCCAAGTAATTGTTATAAGAATTAGACCCAATTGTCTTCTATGAGCCCACTTTTTACACATCCAAAATCTTGAAGACTTCAACTTGTACTTGGATAAAAAAAAATATTGTTCCATCTAACTAGAGATGGACGTTATTTTTCTTCTAACTGTTTCGCGTTCAAATTCGATGAGTTTGGGTCGATAACAGTCAAAACCGGTTTTTGATGAAACCGGTCCCGGTCAAACTATTTTGAAGTGAAAGATGATTAGTTTAGTGAAACTAGGTTTTATCTGGTTTGATTTGGTTTTAACCGGTTTCAAAGCTGTTTCTACGGGGAAAGTTATAAACCTATCTTAAGCCATCGATTAGGTTTCAACCAAAAATCTTGGTTTTAATATCGGATTTGGGTTGGGTTTAGAACCGGTTTGCCTTTTGCAAACCGGTCTTTTATATGAAGTTGTAATAGTTGCTTAGTTTGTTACATTTTCTTCATTTAACCCAAGAATATCTAATTGGAAAAATTCTTAAATTAAATAGCTATTATTTTTATTCATTCAATTGGTAAATTGAATCACTTAACTAGGCTGATAAATCTTCAACGAGTGTCATTAATTTTATCTTGTATCACTTGGTTAGAGGTGCATAAATCGGTTCATTTTGAAACCGAGTTGGGAATCGGGTTCTAGGTCGGGTCCAACCCGGTTTCAAGTGGGCATAATGATAAATAAAAAAAGTTCGGTTTAAACCGGGTTTGAACAGAGCCGGGTCAGGTTGGGGTGTGGGGGG
Organism: Flaveria bidentis; assembly: GCA_018326385.1. Classification (NCBI taxonomy): domain Eukaryota; kingdom Viridiplantae; phylum Streptophyta; class Magnoliopsida; order Asterales; family Asteraceae; genus Flaveria; species Flaveria bidentis. Next base: position 32,073 of record BJCM01206915.1, on the reverse strand, counting down.
ACAAACCGGTTTGAACCTTACGGCATTGGACACGAGTTGAAGAACTACTAGGTTGAAACTCGGTTGGATTCTGAACCCGGATTCAATTTGCACCTTTACACTTGGTTATAGATTTTTCTATCCCGTTTGGGTCAAGGTAGTTCTCATACTAAAACGAAAATACGAATCACATTTTTGGAAGTGGTACAAGATTAAAGATTCAAGTTTTCTTTTAAAAAACATATTTATATTCGAAAAAATAAAAATTAAAACTCATATCAACAATAAGATTCATCTGACTTTAATTTTTTTTAATAATTAGTCAACAATGGATCTAAACATGATTCATGATATAATCAATAGAACAATTGTCGAATGACCGACCTTTAATTATATAATCGTACAAATATCCAAATTACATATGAAGGAGTCAAATAATCTTAACATTCGAAAAATCAATTAAAAAACCAATCCATCAACATTCAAATAGTAGACAGGTATAATTTAAATAAAAAAAATACATACATAAAAATACACAAAGGAGTGTCGGTTCGAAAGTCGAAGATGCCCATTTGTGGGGGGTAATCGTGGATGTCGTCGGATTAGTTGGTTAAACTCGATGACAACGTATTTTTCTTGGGGGAGTGGGGTATATCGCCTTAACCACTTGAGCTAATATCATTAGCATTTTATAAATGATGTTTAATTTATCATGTTACTTAAATTCTAAGCAAACCATAAAAGACTAGTATGATTGTGTTGTTTGATAAGATCACACATTAACTACCTTTCACCTAACCGCAATGCATCATTTAAAGTTCGCTTTACAATAAAAGGTTAACAGAAGCTTTAATTTTTTTTATATAAAATAAAACTTGTTTGAAAATGAGGCATGACACAAGGACTTGATCCAAAACCACTTTTATAATTAAAACAGATGTCAAAATGTCAATTATATGCAATACATGTTAGAAGAAAGGAATTTTTATGGATTTTTTTTATAAAAAGAGTTGACTTGGTTCAATAATTAACAATGAACTTGCAAAGTCCAAACCAAATGAATTTAAGCAACAAAACATCTTCGGTAACCATCCATGATTCATGAGATCTCAAATATTCAATTATACGTTTATTGGATACAATATTATCGCTAAAACATAAGTCTCTTTCATCTTAGTTTTAATGCTTTAATTGAAATAAGTTTGGTTGGTCGATAGTACTAACATCCTAATATCATTAATAGTAGGCCGGTCCATGATCTATGATTCACTGTAGCCACAGTTAATAATTAAGATGTTTAAAATATTTCTTAAAAATATAACATGTATAAGTTTGTTTTTCTTAATAAAAAGCTTGGCACGGAGCACAAATATTGTGACGACTAAAATCATTTGGTTAAATTTGAAACTAAAACAAATTAGTAAAATTATAACAATGAAAGCAAAAGTAAAAGTGAAACAAAAAACAATCTAACACTAAGGCAGGCGATGGCGATGATGATGACATAAACGCAAGCCAAAAGTGCTAAATCGATGGGGTTCAACAAGGTATTAAAACTTAATTGGGTTAATCAAGCTCTCTCTCGAATGTATTTGGGTTTTAGAGTGTTTATTAAATTACTAAGCCCTCGTACTTATAATTACTAATAAGTCTTTAATCTTCTTCTATTTATGTTAATCAACACCTAGTACCTTAACATAAAAAAATGGTTCTCTAAAACATATGGACTACGAGCAATCGCTAACTTGACACACACTTACAACCGGACATGATATTAGGTATTTTATTTTATTTTTTTGTGTTAGAAGAAAAAAGTAAATAATTAAGTAAAGAATATGAATTATTACTTCTTTACCCACACTAAATTTGAATGAGTTGAATACATACCTATGATATTAGGTGATACTAGAACCATCTCATAGTTCTTTACCCACACTGAAGTTGAGTGAGTTGATATATTATATAATCCTAAAAAGTATTACTAAGTATTTTAATGTTGTTGGAAATTAAAATCAAGTAAAATTTGAAATTATTATAATTGTTGTTTAAGTTTTTTGACATTTTAATTTGGTTTTTGAAGTGACTTTAAATTTCGGTTGGTGGGAATCCTAACGAGTAAATTTTATCATTATAATATCATAAAAGGGTGTACCCAATGTTAGTTAGAAAATTCACAAACCTGACAGGCATAACACATTGTTTTACAATTTGATATGAGAATGAGACCCATTGCCATTATCATGTTTAGTCAAAATGTGATATAAATTCTTTACATGTCATTTTTTGCTTTATAATGGATTGTTGTCGTGGGGCAAATATAATAAAAAGTTGGAACATCCATCTATTCACGATAACATAATTATAAATTTTTTTAAAATATTTTTAACTAACAATCCACATGTCATCAAGGTCATACATAGACATAGTGAGCTAGTCATGGTTACATTGATATACCAAAGTCATGAAACAAATATTTTCAAAGCACAAGCACAATGTGAAACACAAATATACAACTTGTGCTAGTTTGGATATTCAACCTGTTAGCTTTAGAATGTGCTAACATGTTTAATAATTTATTGTATCACTAAGAGAAAACTAGTAAATACTTAGGATTTACAATATCATTGATCGAAAGAATTTGTTGAAACATTCAAAAACATTAATGAACATTTTCAATAAATTGACATATGTCTATGTGGTGAAATTCAACACAACCATGTGCCCCCATAACTATGTAAACTTAAAATAGAGGTTACAAAAATGTAAACTTACGTATATGATTACAAAGATCCAATGTATATGAAATAAAAACATATGATTATATAATCTCAAATGGTCGCCTAAGATATTGAACAAAACATATAATTTTCATTAATGAAAACACTTGGCTATGTGTATCCAGGTACATAGCATCTTAGATATTATTTACAAACAATTGGGCCCCCGTAATACGATAGACCTCTCTCATACCATATAAATTGACCAAAATGATTTCATTACATTTCGAAAAAATAAATTTAAAATAATATGTATTTACACATTTTGTTCCCTATGACAATGCCCTATACACAAGGAGACATCAATAGGATTAAATTCTTAGTTGTCGGATCATAACACTTGTGTGATACTTTTTGGGCAATACGTCATCACGTTTTAAAAATATAATTTATGCATATAATCTCAATACGTATGCAAGGTGTTCAATATAACCTATATTCCTTTTTAGTGTGCTTAATTAACTTGACATGTATACCAATAGTTTAGGACAGTCTTGCCATCTCATACAACATTTGTAGAATCGAAGCAAATCAATTCTATTTGTACATAACATATACACACACATATATAAATACCCACATGTACATACACATACACATACATACGCGTGTACGCACAAACCCACACGTATAAACTTACACGCGCGTGTAAACAATCAACTGTCTCAATATATCTAAATGGTCATCATTGTTCGGTATACTATCAGAAAAAATTTAGAATTTGACAAATTAAGATACATTCTAGATGTGCATTTTTACTTGTAATTTGAGGAACATACTCTAAAACAATTACAAGAATATCTCAATGATGTCACAATCAATTATTGATATTGATTATGTTAACTAAACCAACTAACTATTTTATAATATTGCATACAATTAGTTACATAACAAATCAAAGTTAAGTCTTATAAGCTTTTGTAATTATCTCTAGACTCTTTCACTTGATAAACATCTTTAATATTAGAGATAAAATAACAAACCTCATACAAAACAATTGCAGCCAACTTTGTATATGATTATCTTCGATAGCAAACTTAGACTATAGGCAACATTATAGAATTTCAGTATTGAACTTGAACTATCGATAGCAATACAAACTTCAGTTGCAAATTAACACTTTGGTAGCAAGCTTAGTCTTCTGCATCGGTACTAAGTAGTAAAAGTTTGATACGTTCGTAGTAAACATAACTTTAATATAAAACTTGATGAGCGGCAAATTGGGATCAATAGAAAAGTTGTATTCAGTAGCACAACTATTTGATGAGCACGCCTCAATTAATCCAACAAAGAACATATCAACATTACGAGTTGAAATATATTTATCTTGTTTCACTATATTTGACGCATTCAACTCAAACAATTTCACGCCATCAAAAATTGAAAGCAATTTTTATATTGCAAGTCCACCCAATCAAGTTAATAAAAAATTCCTTGATGTTACATAACATACTATTATGACCAAGTTCATAAGATTAATAAGATTGAAGAAATACTAAAAGTTACTGAAATACAAGAAAAACCCATATCCATATATAAATATTATTCACACAAACTTATATACCATAGTCTATATATAATTTTTTGTCGCAGCTACTTATTATTATATTAATATTATATGTGAGTGAGACATGATGATATGGTAAGATTGTTAGGCTTGAACACCACCCTATACGAGAGAACAAATGTTGCTCATAATACGTGAGTGTGATTACGAACGTAAGGTTCAGAAAACACAAAACTTACCGTATGAGCTTCAACATGAGCGTGAGACGTGAGGTATTAACTATTACGCGTATCCAAAAAAAAATAAATAAATAATAATAATAATAATAATATTGAATTTATTATTATAGAATTGACAGTGAATTAGTTTAAGCGTTGAAGAGCATAAAAAGGGGCAAAAGTTAAGCAATAAGGACAAAACCCAACTACTCGGAAGGGTTTCTTGCAGACCAAACGAGACGAGAGAGAACACAAACACAATCACACATACAAACACACACACAAACACATATACACATATGATTATTATCAACAACAACATCACACTCGAGATTTCAATGTCTTTATTCGTCTTCTTCTTCTTCTTGTAGATCTTGTCAGACAATCTCTTCACCTGATTATTGATTTCCCCCAATTTTGACATTTTCCGATCACATACATATTCATCAGATCCTTTTGTTTCTCACTCCCCCATGCTTTGACTTTCATCCTCCGATCTCAAATCCCACACCCACCGCCGTTACCATGGGCCAGTGCTACGGCAAAACCATCCCCACCACCGACAACGACGGACCCACCACCGTCATCGCCGCCGGAGACCACCCCAACCACCACCACCAGCAACCGCAGTCGCCGCTCCCGTCGTCCGCCAACAACGGCGTCGCCGCCGTGGGCTCCGTCAAGAACACGCCGGCGAGATCGTCGAGCCCGTGGGCAAGCCCTTACCCTCAGGGAATCGCCAGCCCGTTGCCCGGTGGGGTGTCGCCGTCGCCGGCGAGATCGTCGACGCCGGGGCAGAGATTCTTTAAACGGCCGTTTCCGCCGCCGTCGCCGGCGAAGCACATCAAGGCGTCGCTGGCGAGGCGGTTCGGGCAGGCGAAACAGCAACGGGCAGGCCCGATTCCGGAGGATGGGGCAGCGGTGGAGCCCGAATTGCAGTCTCTTGATAAGAATTTTGGCTATAATAAGAGTTTTGGGGCAAAGTATGAATTGGGGAAGGAGATTGGCAGAGGGCATTTTGGGCATACTTGTCATGCTAGAGGCAAAAAGGGGGAGCTCAAAGATCAATCACTTGCAGTCAAAATCATCTCCAAAGCTAAGGTATTTGTTAATTGATGATTGAACATTTGAGCTGCAGTTGGTTATAGTTGTTGAATGCTTTATTGATCTTGATTGAATTTGCTGCATGATTGCGTTAGTTAACTATGGAATTGTGACAGTTGCATATGTCAATCAGAAGTCAATCATGTTTATGTTCAATTGTTCAGTTGTTCAGTATTTGGGTTTTTAGTGGTAGACTGTGAAGTGGTAGAAAGTTTGTATTTTTCTTGGGAAAGATAGGTTTTTTTTATGTATATTTGGTATGACTGACAGTCTGATATGTTCTGTTTTGTTGATGTCCCCTGGTTTTGTTTTTAAGTGGAGTAGATTTTCTATAACTAGCTTTGAGACGAACGAGATAAGCGAGTGGGTTAACATGTAGAATTTAAAATTTTTACAGTCAAAACAATTGGAAGAGGATTACGTTTTGTTTCTAGGTTTAAATTACCGCAGTATGTAAATTTTGAAGATTGATAGCAGTTTATGTTTTTCTTGTTGAAAGATTGATAGCAGTTTTTGTTTCTAGGTTTAAATTACCGCAGTAAGGAATGACATTCTCTCTTTTTCTAATAGTATATGGTAGAGCAGGGTGTAAGTTTAAAGATTGCACACACACTAGAAGAAGTGGACTTACAATGTGTACATAGAGTAAAGTTACTGTTTAAGTAACGGCTACAACGAATGTTGGTTATAGTTATACTTGTTTTACTGAAATACTGATTTGGCAAGTTTGTTAATACCTACTGCATTAAAGTTCTGTATAGTACTATAGTCAGTTTAATTGATATATCGGTATATAGTAGAGCAGTAAATATTATCACTTTAATTTTCAGTAAATCCTTTCCTTTCTCATATATATGTTACCTCTTAACGTAGATGCTAATTGTTTTGCTAATCTTTTGTTGTATACTATTGCAGATGACAACTGCAATATCAATTGAGGATGTGCGCAGAGAAGTAAAAATATTGAGAGCTCTTTCTGGTCATAAGCATCTGATCCAATTTTATGATGCATGTGAAGATGCAAATAATGTATACATTGTTATGGAGTATGTCTCTCGTTTCACATTTTTAAAATTATCAAAATAACTCCACATTATCTGCTATAATCTTTGTATGTCTGCATAACTGACCAGAAGTTCTATAATTTGTTTCTGAATAAATAGATTGTGTGAAGGTGGGGAATTACTTGATCGAATATTAGCCAGGTAAGACGATATCCTGTTCTAATTCTGTCATTTGTCGAGTAACGAGTAAATGTAGTTGACTTTACTCAAGTTCTGTTTCGAATGCAGAGGTGGAAAATACACAGAAGCAGATGCAAAATTGATAATTGTTCAGATATTAAGCGTGGTTGCTTTTTGCCACCTTCAAGGCGTAGTGCACCGTGACCTAAAGCCTGAGGTTATAGCTTAAAAATGCGTCCTTCAGTTTTTCTATTTCAAATCGATTAAGTCTCATTGTCTCGAGATATAATTAGTGGTTGTTTTATCAATCCTTACTAACCCTCTGTTAATTTGTTCGTCTTAGAACTTCCTATTTATGTCCAAAAATGAAGATGCTGATATGAAGCTTATTGATTTTGGGCTTTCTGATTTCATCAGACCAGGTAATGCTCACAAGTTGTATTTCTTTGTTCATCACTTCATCCAACAGTGAGCTTTTGAACAAGTTGATAGATAATAAGGTTGCAATAATGGTTTTGTTTTTTATTTTAAATAATTGCAGAAGAAAGGCTTAATGATATAGTTGGAAGTGCGTATTATGTCGCTCCTGAAGTTCTGCATAGATCATACAGCTTGGAAGCAGACATATGGAGCATTGGTGTTATTTCATATATTTTGTTATGTGGGAGTCGACCATTTTGGGCAAGAACGGAATCCGGAATATTTCGTGCGGTTTTGAGAGCAGACCCCAATTTTGATGATATACCGTGGCCTTCTGTGTCACCAGAAGCTAAAGATTTTGTTAAAAGGCTTTTGAATAAGGACTACAGAAAACGAATGAGTGCCGCTCAAGCCCTCAGTAAGTTATATGTATATATAATTAAATATCCTTTTTCTTTTTTGCTTGAAAAACTTGTTTCATTGTCGATTATTATTGCAAATCTATTTATGTTATTAGAAATAAGTTTGATTTCAATGGCATGTGTGATGACAGCGCATCCATGGTTGTCGAGTGAAAGCCATCTGATTCCTTTAGATATATTGATTTATAAGCTGGTGAAGGCGTATCTTCATGCTTCTCCATTCAAACGTGCTGCACTCAAGGTAATCTTTTTTTATGAAAAAACAAAAAAAAAATGTACACGATTATATCCTGATCTTGATTGGCTGATTTAAAGGTAATGCTGTTGTTTGGGTAATAATTGCAGGCACTGTCGAAAGCTTTGACAGAGAATGAATTGGTTTATCTTAGGGCCCAATTTATGCTTTTGGAACCAAACAAAGACGGGCGTGTAACTCTCGACAACTTTAGAATGGTAAAACTTTGCGATTGTTTTCTCACTTTTCCCCCTCAAACAGATGCTAATCTTAGCAGTATTAACTGTTAAACCACTTGCAGGCGCTCATGCGTAATGCTACTGATGCAATGAAGGAATCCAGGGTTCCTGATATCCTAAATGCAGTAAGTCACCTAGTTTAATTATATATAGTATTGGAAAGATCATATCATGTGTAGCTAATTTAAGCCTCTCTTACATTTGCGCATGTGCATGTGTGTCGTAGATGGCGCCATTATCTTATAGGAAGATGGACTTTGAAGAGTTTTGTGCAGCGGCCATCAGCACATATCAACTGGAAGCTCTTGAAACATGGGAACAGATCGCATCATCGGCATTTGATTACTTTGAACAGGAGGGTAACCGTGCAGTTTCTGTTGAGGAACTTGCCCGGGTATGTAGTCTTTATCTTTTCATATTGTTATCGCGATCGTTGTATTGATAGTCGATGGCGTATATGCAGGAACTGAATGTGGGTCCTACGGCGCATACGATTCTGAGGGACTGGATCAGAAATGATGGTAAACTGAGTTTGTTTGGTTATACCAAGTTTTTGCATGGTGTCACCCTTCGCAGCTCCAACACAAGACATTAATTAGTAATTCTAGATTTTTATTTTTATTTTTGTTTTTTTTTTCATTTTTATATTATAACTTAAAAAAGTGTTTTTTCCTTGTTTTACAATATTTTTCGGTTGATTATGGTTTTATTGGAGGGGGGAACTTGTGTAGAAGAAATGAATATAGTAGAGACACAATGAAAACAATTTTTTTATTAAATTTAGGTGTGGAAGAGATTTTACATGTCAGAATGTTTTGGTATATTATTGTGCTTCCCTTTCCCACACAAGATAAAATGCTCTAGACATGTTATTTCTTTGGATCTGTTTGTTTGATAATCACGTGAATAATAAATGTTTTATACGTTTATCTGAAAATATGTTTTATTGCGATTGATATTGTTTACATGAGTATAACTTGATCAAAAGATGTTACGTGGACACAAACTCTACATTTCCTTCATTTAGAGGTCAAAAAGGGTCGTGGTGACATTCACACATCATCTTCTCATCGGGTAGCAACCGACACATTTCAAATTTATAAAAGTTCATGATGTTGTCACGTGTCCTCTTTTTTAGTAAAAGAAATGACATGTCATGTCATGTGATATCTTCTTCATATGGAGTGTCACGTTTCTGTCATTTTCTTAGTGAAAAATTATACATGTAGGGTGACATTAAGGGGCTTAAACTTAATATGAAACCTCTTATACTTTGGGCTTTTATCCTAATAATTTAGAAGCACAAAAGCCCAACTCTAACTTGGTAACTTCTACTTGACCCTACATATAACAAACAAGCCTAACAATAGGATTTTTTATATTTTTATATTTTTTTCCTGTACATCGTTTAATTGTTTTTTGATTTAAAGTAAAAGATTAACAAGAAATTGCTTATATGCCTATTTAAACTTGTTAAATTTTATATTTTCTTAAATTATAAATTTTAGATATATAATTTACAATGTTGTTTAATGGTAATTAATAATATATGAATAAGATTTTATGTTCTTTGTAAAAATAAATATGAACAAACTTCTATTCTTCCATTAATGTTCGTAAATGTCCAATAATTTATTCATCCATGTATGTTTACCAATGATTATATAGACACACAGAAAATATGTGTATGTACTAAACAATTGTATTAATATATTAACGCGAAGAAGGACAAGAACTACATATAACAAAATGAACATTATTTAGTGTGACGCGAATTTAAGTTATTTATAATTTTAAATGGACGTACTTTAATTCAAAATAAAGCTAATTTCATTGAAGCCGTGGAATTATTGTATGTCACCGGAACATGTCTATAAATAATATCCAAAACACGATTTGATTAATTAATATTGGTTAATAAAGAAAGAAATTTTTTTTTAAAAAAAAAACAGCGAATAAGATTACTTATAATAATAAAAATCTACAAACATCCAACTCTTATAATAACTGAAATCTCCTTTTTAAACATTAAATATGGAAATGGTGATCGTGACAAGTCACAAATGAGGAGGTGGCAAACGCAGAGTGTGTATGCAATGCTTTCATTTTAAATCGTACACGTTTCCTCATTAATTTCTTTTTTTTTATTATTATCAAACAAATATCATAATCCATAAAAGAAAAACAATTTTTTAAACAAATACATAAGAATTTTATATTATAGTAATCAAGTTTTATAACTATTTCATTACAGTCACCCAAAAATCTTTTACCATTAAAATCACTACACTTTTATAAAATGTTCCAATCTTACAAAAATTTTCTACGAATGTCAAGGTTTATTTAAAAGTAAGTGATCTAAATGGTTAATATATAAGTTTTAGTTAGTATTTAGTAATTATTGATTCAGATTTAACTTGAAGTAGTAAATAATAATGAAGAAAAAGAATGTACAAAAAATTTAAAAAAATATCACTAAATAGTAAGCAAGATTCACATATACTCTATTAGATCACTGAAACTCAAAATTCTGTTTTCAAATGATTAAAGCATATAATGAAAGTTAAGTCGCTTTATTTAAAAAATAATTAATTTAGAAAAATATTGGAGAACTTGTTACTACTAGAAAAAAGTTTTCTCAAAAACTATTATTATAAATATCAAAGGTTTTTAAAAAATTAAATTATTATAATAGCAATCATAAAGTCAAAAAAAAGTAGACAAAGAGAGACAATCCAGTCAAATTCCACTTGTTCCTGTATTTTCGTATTCGATCTGTTTATAGTAAAAGCTACACCCACATATATAACTATTTTATAACATAACCACTGCATTATAAACTAAACATGCTTGTACCCGAGCTGAGATATATGCATCACATGGTTATATCACTGTTTAATCTCATAATATATTAGTAAAGTAAATTTGAATCGTTTGTTCTAAAAAGAAAAAAGATTAAATAATAACAAGCTGCATGAGTGTGGGTATATCAGGGGCCTGTTATGAGGATTTTAGTGTTCTGGACGGGCGGAGAAAAAAAAACTTGTAGGCGCTAACGAATAAAAATATATAAACTAGTTATTTAAAACGAAAATAAATGTTTTAGCGATAAGTGTAACAAGATTATAGAATAGAATAACATAACGTAATAGCTAACCGATAAGTCTTTCTATACAACCTCGTTGCAAGTGTCTGTCTAAATTGGAATTTTTTTTCTTTGGGTTTCTTTCGATACAGGTTTTTAGTTGGGTTGTTGAAAATTAGTTATAAATAACAAGTTTAGTTAATTAAAATGAGCCTTAAGGCTTGTATTTGGATTAAAAGATAATTACGTTAAACTTTTTAATCGGGTTAAACGGGTTATGACGTTTAATATGGCAGGACCAATGCCTTGACATGTTTGCTTTAATCACAAGCCAGCGCTGGAGTCAGTTTCATGCAATTTAATATTATAAAGCATGTTAATTTTTATAATTTATATTTTATAATTGTCAATTTAGAATTTACTAATGCTACGTATCATGGTTGAAGAGATTGAAAATCTGAAGGTAATTGAGTTTTTTCTTTAAATCACTTGAAGAGAAAATGATAACATCATGTATAAGCTATCAGTCACTTGGGTTGGGTTGGTAGGTTAGTAGTAAATATTAAACACTTGTAGCACTTGTAAAATAAGTGCGGAGTCAAAAATCACACGAATCTTGTGATGTTTGCCAATAAAGTTGTGACAAAGAGTGTTTTCGGGTTGTTGGGAAGTCTTCTTTGCGACAGTTGTGATCTCTAAAGATGATGGTGTTGTTGTCACCATTGATTTGCAATAGGCAACTTAGTAACTTATATGTTGAAACTTGAAAAGGTATTACAATGGTGGAATTGTTTGCTTTGATACTATAAAGAAAATGAAAATCTTAAGATAATTACATTTATGTTATTTGTACACTTGAATAAACCAATTAGACCACCTATATTTATAAGCTAAAGTATGATAAGTTAAGCTAGCTTTATCTACTTTACATATGTACTTTAAAATAAGTAGACACTTATCAACAAACTAATAATAAGATAAATGATAAGCAAAACCGATATATCTCTAATTAAACAAGCTTAGTATAGAGAAAAGATAAACCCGATGATCAATACATAAGTGTTAGACGTCATGTACTACTTTAAGTGCATCATTCTTTGTGTCTATGCATATCATGTTTTTATCATCTCTATTTCTCATGCATGTGATCTTGGTAATTTTCTTCATGGTTTGACATCATAGTGTATCTTGAGGAATCGGAATCAGTTGTTGATCTATTCTTTGAGGGACCGAAAGATTCTTAGGGAAATTGGTCATTAAAGTTTGTATTGTTCAAGAGCCAAACGATTTCATTTGTAACTTTTTCCTTGTATCGCCTGTCAAATGGTGTTATTTTGATGTGTAAAATATTGTTTCTCTCTTTGAGATTAATGCTACAAATCCTGAGAATGCTAATATATTAATAGTAGATTAGATTGTTATTAAAGAAAAATAATTTTTTTGTGTGGGTCAATCTTTTTTTATAAGAACAATTTATCTGCCATTTAACACTAATGCTTTTAAAACTTTATTGATTATTCTAACGGCTTGCTCCAGTTGCCCTACAAAGGAAGAAGCCAAGCCGCACGAACAATTTATCACTAGTTTCGATTCACTATCTCACTCTAGATAGGGGTAGTCAGTTCCAAACCGACATAACTCTTAACCAAACTGATAGTACAAGTAGTATTTAGAATAACAACTCGGTCATTTTTAAAACACTATAAAACGATAAATTAAATTTTTTTCGATAAAACACTATAGTTTTTTTCCCTTAGTCCTTTTTAATGCTTAAATTGAATTTAATTTGTTAACAAAGCATCTAGAGATAGAAACTTATATAGAAACTTAAATTGAATTGTCTACACACTTTGTTCCAAGTAATATTTTATATTCATGAAGGTTTAGAATAAACTCACGGGATTCATGTGGGATACCAAATTAAAAAATTGGACACGTAAGAAAGTAAAAACATAGGCGATTGAGACATCAACACTTGTTTTACGTTTCATATATTCTAATAAGCCTGTAAATAAAATTCGGTTATTTATGTTAATAGATTCCTGGCTTAGTTAAGACCCATCTAAATCGTATGGAAAATAGTGTTAATATGATTAAATATATAACTTCTTTCACCCTAAAAAAAACGTTAACATCCCATAAAACTCTACCTTAAAATTTTAAGATATACATTTATTGTTAATTTGTCTAACATTAGTCATCTTCAATTGATAAAGTTATCAAAATAATCAACTTATATGGGCTTAACAGATCTCTTGACTTTTGTTTGTAAAAAAGATCGAACTTGAACAATTCTAGAACATAAAATCTGAGATAAATCGTATTGATAATTACCTTTTAACCAATTTTTCATAGATTCATTTCATGATTTAAAGTTTCTTTTGTCTTGTTTTGAAATCATATATATCCACTTGTTATGCTATATGTAACTTATTAAAAATAATAATCAAACATCCGTATGGACATAACACATGAATGTAATTTACTCTAACATTACATGAAATGCATAGTGATTAGTTTTTTTCTAATACTTCAACAATATTTTTAGTAAAGTACAAGTGGACTGCCATGCCACTGAAGAATTAAGTTTAACAAGTTATGGTAATCAAATGACTAAATTGGCATAGTTTAAAAAACTTCAATAGTTTAGTGACTAAAATACACAACTTTTCAAACTTGAATTTTAGAATATCATTGTTCACATGAAAAAAGTTATGTTTTCAAGTTTAAGTTTGGTTAACTATTATGATTTGACATAAAATCCGTTCTAGATTGGTTCAATAACAATACTAAACAGTACGCACCTGATTTTAATCTTACAATTTTTATTTTCTATTACTGATTGTTCGGTTTGATTTAGTAATTCTGTTCTTATTAATTAACAAAAGAGATTAAATGAGACCCCACCATCCTTTTTTTGGGGCATAAATAAGCCACCCTGAGGCACAGCCAGAACCCCTTCTTGGGCACATCCTCTCATCCCATTTGAACCCATGTTAGACATGGGATCAGACCCAGATTCAGACTGTTTCCCAACGTTCTTCAACACTTTATCCGACAACAAGAACAACAAAATACAAAGGCGGTTCACGAACCAACAGATCAAATCACTCGAGACCATCTTCCAGTTCGAATCCAAACTTGAACCGCGTAAGAAGTTGCAGGTGGCTAAAGATCTTGGACTGCAACCAAGGCAGGTTGCTATCTGGTTTCAGAATAAGCGAGCTCGATGGAAGTCGAAGCAATTAGAAAGAGATTACAACATACTAAGAGCCAGTTATGATTCACTTTCTTCTAAATATGATCTCCTCAACATAGAGAATCAATCATTAACACAACAGGTTCAACCAATCAATCATCTTTCTTCATAATCATATAACATTAATCTAATCAGCACAATCTTAGTAGCTTTTTGATGCTTTTAACAGTTGAAGAAGCTGCAAGAAGTGATGGAGAAGAAAGCAAACAGCGAGAGCTCGGTGTCTGATGCCAACAGCAGCATGAAACCAGAATATATAGAAGATGATCACAATAATAAATGGGATGATTTGGAGTGTGATCAACTGTTAGATGCAGATACCAGTAACCAATGGTTGGACTTTTGGTCTTGAAATATATGGATTATGTATGTATAATAATGAGTGATCATGGATGAATGCTAGTTTATTATGGAGATGATTATTAGTTTTTAACCATTACAATATATTCAGTGAAATATGTAATATAAGCAGAATAATAAATACGAGTCTGGTAATAGTTTGAAGTATTTTAAAAGTAAAAGCTAAATCAAAATGGTCTAAAATATAGCTATTTAAATGAATTATTTGATTGTAATTATTTGAGTCTAGAAGAAGAATCTTATCTTCAATATAATATAAAGACGTTTGATTAATCTTTCGTTAAAAGAGTAAAGATAATTTAGAATATTAGAGGTCTTTTTCTTTAGCTTTTAAAGTGCAAATTAAGAAAAAAAATGAATAAGATTTAAGAAAAAGAAATTGATATTTTCACGACAGAAGTAGTAGTTCCGTGCATGCAAGCAAAACATCTTTAACACCTTCAGTCACAAGATTTATTATTTTCAACAATACATAACTGGATTATTTATCAAACTAGTTTTATCAGTCTACTAGTTGGATTGGCTTTACATCATAAAAAATTTCAAAAATTAATAATTCAAAACAAAAACTTTAATTAACTTTTTTAGATCATCAAAGAGTCATTACAATAGCTAATAAAAATCAACATACTTAAATTTAAAGGGTCTAAAAATCATCCAGAAACATTCAAAAAATGGTGTAAAACAAAAGCACCACCCGTACATGTAAAACATCTTTTTTAAAGAAAATGCATAGTAAAATCGTCTACTTGATCTTCTTCTTTGGCCTCAACTAAAATTCATAAAAAAAACAACAAATCAATAACTGTTTACAAAAGATTAAACTGTAAAAAAACAAATTTATTAATCAACCAAGCAAGGTACCTGGTTGCTGTGCCCACATTTCTTCTTCCTGCAGTTGACAGCACGAGGATGGAGACGAGCATAACATCTGAACCACACAAACAAATTAATACGTAAAGTCTTTCTTCTACCAGACCAGTTAATTATAAAATGGGTCATAACATCGAAAACCAGTTAATTATAAAAGATTCAGCTACAACAATATTTTAGTCCATCCAAACAAAAGCTACATAAATACTTTTTTACCTAAAAAGACCCATTAATTAAAATGAGGGTAGTAATCTCTTTGGTCTAAAGCAGAACCAAGTACGCCCCATTTTCAGACACTCAAGCACATATCAGGAGAAATTCCAGCCAAAAATTGTAGATATGAGGTCCAAAACAATTACACTGGCCCTAAACAAACCTGAAAGCGGCATAAAAGAGCTAAAACTAGGGCCAAACAAGATTAAAAACATGTCAAAAAGACTAGAACAACGACTCACCCTATACGCCTAGGGTCTTCAAGAACTATGGTCATGATTGCCACTCAAAACAGCTAGTACAATAAGTACTTATCCAAATAAAGCTATACATATAAATTCTTTAACCCAATAAGTCCCATTTCTTAAAGCACGGGTCATGAATAGCAGTTTAGCACCCATAACAGCTAGAACAATAACTTAAAATGAACCTATATGCAAATTCTGAGCCAAAAAGAAGCTCATTTCTTAAAAAAGGGATGATAGTTGACACACCTAATTCAGGTTCAACAAATCAGGCTATACATAGACACGCTTCAGTTTTAAGTTTCATAATAAGTTGCTTAAATTGTTCAAAATCTGACTATATACAAATTAAACTGTAATAAAAACCTACAAATCATAACAAAATCCACATATTTAACATAGCCTTCAACACTTACCACCGTAAAACTCCATACCCAAGTTGTAACAAAAACTACAATCATGTATAACAGCTGAACATGAAACAAAAAGCTTACTTGCGGCAGATGGTTTTATCTTGGTTATACTTCCTAGCTAAAGCCATCAAAGAGGGTTCAATAATACCTCCTCGGAGCCTCAACACCAAATGAAGCGTAGATTCTACACACAAGATCCATATTCATTCAATATCAATAAACACTTCATCAAATAAGATAACAACAAATAGCACTTAAAACAGCTACCTTTCTGGATGTTGTAATCGGCGAGAGTCCTTCCATCCTCGAGTTGTTTTCCGGCGAAGATCAAACGCTGCTGATCCGGTGGAATCCCTAATGAACAAGTTTAAGTGAAAACCATTGTTCAATTCAATTCGATTCGATTGAAAATAATTATTAACAGAATCAAAACGCTACCTTCTTTGTCCTGAATCTTAGCCTTAACATTGTCGATCGTATCGCTCGATTCGACCTCGAGCGTGATTGTCTTCCCCGTCAATGTCTTCACGAAGATCTGCATTTTCTCTTCAGCCGATTTTCAGAACCCTAATTTTGCTTGTGTGTGTTCAGTATATAGAAACCCTAGGGTTTTGTAACCGATTTCGTGGGGTTCGAAAGTGAAATGGGCTGAAGGACTAAATCCATTTACGTCGACCCAACTTTTGAGTTGTTGGGTTGGGTTTTGTTAAATCTGTTTTCGGCCCATTTGAATATTAATTCATCTTCTTGAATTAGATTCAGTTTTTCTCATTTAATAAAAATAATCATTTTTTTAACAAGATTAAAAGCATCGATTTAATTTCAAAAGTTTTATCAGTTGATTTTAATCCTAAGTTATATTAGATGTTTCGGTTAAGTTAAATTTAGTTGCAAATGATGAAACTTTTAAACAAAACTTAATATTTTAAACTTTTGAGTAGATTACCATTTGCGTCCTTGAATTTTGTTTATTTTAACCGTTTGCATCCCTATAGTTTTAAAACCTTGAATCAACCTCTATACTTTTATTCTTTTTCTTGTTTGCATTCCTGTGGCTGATGCCGTTAAAATGAATAGTTAAATGTGCATCTTTTTTTTTCTTTTAGGGACATTTTGATAGTTTGATCTTTTCCCCTTCTTTCTTAAATGGGTTTACCGGTGGTTTTGTACATATAACGTACGGAAGCTCATCACCATCGTTCTCATTTGCAACGTGTTTGCTCTTCTTTGCCAATGATTTCCCTTGAATTTATAAAATTAGAAATTAGTCGAAATTGAAGCAACAGTCAGGTTAAAATGGTGAATGATGTCACAAATCAATACGAACATTCTTTTTACGCTCCTTCCGCTTCGTTGATTTCGATATTATCGGATCTGACGGATTCGGTGTTGAATTATGCAGCGAATCGGAATCAGTCGGTTCTTCTTTCACCGAATTGAAGTTATTAGGGCTCAAATTCGGGAGAATTGAACTCGTCGTCTCCAACGAATTGTCCGTTTCAATGATCGGTATGTTTTCATCAGGAGAGTGTACAAGCTTCACCGCCTGATTCAGCGGGAGTTCTAGAAGCGCCGTGAACGAACTACCAGCCTCCGGCGGTGGTACGACGAAGATCAGGCTCTGAATTTCCTCACCGAACTGAAATGTTTCCATACCTATCTCCTCACGCTTCTCGATTGAAGAACAAACAGCTCACACAAGCACAATTCCACAATACGAACCGAATATTCCGATGAAAAGGATCGTAGTAAGCGAATTTCAAAGGCAACTTCAAAACCGAAGCATTAAACACACTGCCAAATAGTACTCTTAACTTTCCACAGCAGAAAAAAGTCGTTCGTTCACTCACCTTTCGCTTTCTTCAATCAGAATACAGATCTCGTACCAGTTGATGTATGTTCTTCAATGGCAGATTGTGCATACCGATGTCGATCAAAAATTCTCGAGATTTGGGGCATGAAATAGCGATTGGAGTGCATTGAAAGCAACGTATATCGCAATCAGACCACGACGTCCAATTGAATTGTGCGAATTACGATTACGAATACGATTACGGTTACAATTACGCCTACTGTTAAACGTAAATAGAAAATGGGATTCACAATATGTAAAAAAAACCTATTCAAGAAAGAAAAGGAAAAAGGAAATGATCAAAATACCCCTATATGAAAGAGAAAAAAATGCACATTTAACTATTCATTTTAACAGCATCAGCCACAGGAATGCAAATAAGAAAAAAAAAAATAAAAGTATAGGGTCGATTTAAGGTTTTGAAACTATAAAAAAACAAACGGTTAAAATGAACAAAAGTCAGTTACTCTTAATCTTTTAAAGAAAAAATAGTTATCTGATCCAAAATCAAATTTAACCTCTCATTTATTTTATGAATAGTTCGACAGTTACAATATTTCACATTTTATGGCGATTATCTTAATTCAAAGCGGCCCAAATGGTTGGGCTTTTTTTTGCTTGTTTTGGGCTTCGTACACCTCAGGTGTAGAGATGCACATTTCGGGTTTTGAGCCGGACCCGAAATCAAGTTCAAACCGGGTTGAGCCCAATCGGATTTTTATGTACCGGTGTATTGGTGAACCCGAATACGAACCCCGGATCGGGTTCATTTGCGGGAAAACCCTACCCGTCATACCCGAGTAGGGTCGGGTCGGGTCCAATACCGGGTTTAGTTTATTTTTTCTAATTTTCTTCTTTTTTTATGTCCAATACCGGGTTTGGACCGGGTCGGGTTTGGGTTCAGGTCGGGTTCGCTAAAAGACTCAAAAACTAAACCCGGTTCCAACCCTACGCGTTTAAACGAGTTCGAACCGGGTATGCCTCCCATTGGTTGTACCCGAACCCGGATCCGGGTCGGGTTCACCGGGTCGGGTCCGTACCCGGTTATTTTGTGCATCTCTACTTTGGTGCATGATAATTTCATTTTAGATTAAGTTATCTCTCTCTTGTAATTTTCATCTTGCTCCTGAGTTATATCCTAATCAAATGAAGGTTCTATGAGTATGTAGTTAGAAAATTTGTGTAATTTTGTTTCAATATGTCACATCCATCTAAAGACTTGTGAATACAATATAGTAAACGGTTCATAATTAAAATAACTACAAATGCTACTCTTTAAATTCAAACACCAATGTTTCATACAATAATGTCAAATAACTAAATGGAAAAGAATTGTAGAAGTTCAAGGATGCTATTAAGTTTAAGACTTCTATGCATTCTTGTTTCTTTTTAAACTCGGGGGCATTATTCTAATACCACACTAATACATGGAAACGTAACCAATGATTACTTACCCTATTGTAACGATGTACATGTTACCGCCTTAATGGTTCCATTCACTTGAGAATGTGCTTAACGCATCACTTCATGGTACTTCATGCTTAGTTTTTGGACCCATCAATTTAAGGAAATGATTGTTCTAGAAGTGTTTAGACTTCTCGATATCCTACTAGTTGTCTGGTTTAAAGTTAGGGTCACTCTTAAGAGTCCGAGCAGAACATAGACAGTAAACTTAGATCAAACGAGGGATTCGTATAATTGTGGATGCCAATGGCCTTGTACAATGCTCATTAAGACAAGTTTGTGACGGGTGGTATTAGAACAATTTGATTCGTAGAGGTATTCGATGGACTAATGTCGATTTCCGCTCTTAATGATGATTAAGCGATGGTGGTGCGATAATTAATTTGAGGAGGAGGCCCATGTTTGTCGAGTTATGGCTGGTGACATCGTTGCCCTAAATGATTTTGTACATTTAAGGAGACTATCATCTTCTCACAATTCGCAATATAATATTGGTTATAAAACAAACGTTGCAAATAGATATTACAAGTTTAGAAACTTGTGTTTTTATACGGGTTGAATTAAAATATTAAATTAGTAATTAGTAATTAATATTTAAAAATTATATTATAATTTTTAGATAAATATGATTCGAATTACGTCTAATCTACTAACTTAAGTAATTATTAAACTTTTGTTTTTAATTTTATTTGTTAAAAATGGATTTTATAAATTCCAATTTTTAAAATTTGTATTTTAAATGTTATCTAAAAAAATTTCTATGTATTCAAAAATCATATTTATTTATTTATGTTTAAATAAATTATATTTTTGAATAAAATTGAGTTTTATAATTTGGAAAGAATATAAGTAACATCGTTAACTATTTTATGGCTTTATGCTGTAACATGCAGTATGAAGGGGGTGAAAATGTGAAAATATGACATGTGAAATGATGGCATGAGAAGATAACATGTGATAATATTTAATTTTGTTTTATTAGTATAGATATATATTTTCATGTTTTGATAGTATGAGTTAAGAGAATCACAACTTTTAATATCAACTTTATATAAAATTTAGATAATAATAATAGATGCTTGTATTATTATACTGATGATGTAATGAATATGAATATATGATAAGATATAGAATTTCAGATGTGCTTTGAAAAAATTTAAAAATTTAGTTATAGACTGAATTAAAAACCTTAACCTGAATATTAATTCAAATCCAAAGTTGGATGATTCTTGCCTTTTTCATTTTTTTACTAACTTGGCAGTCAAAGACAACATACATAACATTTTATTTTAAATTATGTAATAATAAAACATAAATCAGTATGGGCAACGAACGTTATACAATGATGAAATACTTTCGTATGTGGATTTGATCATCAAAGCGCAATAACAAACTTATTTCAATTTTATACGATCCAAATACAATAGGACAGAAATCTATTTTAAACCATTTCTCTATTCCTATAAAATAATCCAACTTAAAGAATAAACGTTAAAAACTATCGTGATCTTCGATCATAAAAGAAGGTTTTATATTTCTTTATTGTAAGAAGTTTTTTCCTAGAAGATGTGTGTGTCTATATATAATATATAGAGGGATTTTCAATACAAAACAAATATTAAGTATAAACTTACGATAGCCACATTAATAATTAGAACTTTTTGTTTCTGCCATTATACATAGCTATTAATTACCTTAATTTGTTTCTAACTATTTGTAACACCCCGAAAATGCGAAATGAGTTATCAATGTTAATATGCTTAATTAATAGATATTTAATAATAAATAAATAAAGGAACAAAACAGGTTATAGGTTAAATTAGGCTTGTGGGCAAAAGACAAGCCTAATTGATTAAGGGCCCATAATCAACTTCTTAACCCACCTAATAAGCCATCATCTTCCTTATTTGAAATTCTAGCCACCAAGTTTTAGAGTGAGAAAGTAAAAAAACTCAATATTTATAGCTTCAAAGATTAATGGATTGAAGATCTGGGTGATTGAGTATCAGACCACAAGAAAGAAGCAAGAAATCAAGGTAATAATCAGTCTCTAAACCCATTTGTAGATCAAACCTGAATTCTGGGGTTTTTGGTTTTGAAAAGTTGCAAAAAATCGCATAAAGTTCATATTTTTACGTATTAAATCATGTAAAAAAAATTGGATATAGCGTCATGGATGATAAACTGAGGATTTGGACGTAAAAAGTTGTGATTTTGGGTTTTAAACAGTCTGGTTTGTCATTTCAGCTCGATCGGCAAAACTGTCTACTCATCTAGCGAAACTGCGTATTCAAAATGTGAAACTATGAGTTTTCTGTCAAGCTATAGTTTCGTAAGTAATTTCGCAGCCATGGAATTCCATCGAAAGTAGGACGAAACTGTCATTCGAAGCTGGTAGCGAAACTGCCATGCGAAACTATTAGCGAAATTGGTAGCGAATCTACTTATGGCAACGAAATTAGCAGGGAAAGCAGAAATTAACACATTTAAGTGTTAACTTATCTGCAGACAATGTAGCGTGATCATAGCTTCAAAAGCTTAGTTTAGAAGCTACTCACTGCAGGCGTGGCCCCTTGGACCCCACTAGGGGCTACTGCCCCTAGGGCCCCGCTATCAGGGGCTGCCGCCCCCCAAACCCCGCTGTCCCGCGGAGGGTCGGTTATGTTATACGATAACTTGTACTTTGAATGTTGTGTATTTAATGAGTTAAGTATTATATATTAAAGTGGAAGATAATATTAATAAGAAATGGAACTTAACGAATATTACCTCGGGCCCATAGGATGATAAAAAGTATTGCAAGCACAATGATATACTTCACTTATGTAGTGATGTATGATGATTGATCCGTATTCATGAGCGGGCTTTGTGCTTTGCGGTGTGGATCAACTGTCGGGGATTAGTTACCATGATGATGTGTATTGACAGTGATTGACATTCGTTGTCAATCAATAGGGAGTTCTTGTTTTGTCCAATCTCATTTATGATGAAGTGAAAGATAACAAAATTATGAAAAAAAATGAACATGTTTATTAAGACACAAAATGATATGTATTATGATGTAGGCATGATCATTATATGAAAGATAAAGTTTATATATTATTATATTAACTAAAACTAAGACTCACTAAGCAAAGCTAACTTTTATATATAATAATTGGCAGGTAGATGATGTTACTGAGGATGACACAAGGCGGGAAGCTACTTGGATGGCAATGGATGACAACTTTGTTTATGAAATTGTTTATTTTAATTTAAATCAAAGTACAATATTTTATTTGAGAGACAAATGTTTAAGTACAATATGATTTAAAAGTTTCAAATGAATATCTATGTAAATCCGTTGCAATGTTTTGGTTATTAAAATAATTTTATGTTATGATTAACCAATTGTGAGGCTTCCTGGAAATGGGGCTTTACATTATTACTAAATCCGATAAATTACGCATAAATGTATTATGTAGTTTTCATTATCTTATACATAATAGGTTATGTATTTAACAAACATATGAACTATAATACATTAATACGATTAATACTTTTTCCCGAAAAATGCTACTATTTTTTACTAAAGCATCTATTCCGGAGATGTTCATTCAACAATGAAAAAACATTCGTGCCTAGTGGAGCATTTGAATGACAAAACAGGATATTTATTCTTTATCATTGTCGTCTTTTGTGTTTCTTTTTCCTTTTGCATTATGTTATCGTATATATGCTCTTCTTTGATCGTCTTCTTTTAATATTTTTCAAGATGATTTATAACACAACTAGTGTATTACTAAGTAAAATACATTAATTCATGGATTCATTTTATCAAAAAGAAACATGATTTTATTTGTATCAAGTATTCAAGTTGATCTTTAAACTATAAAAAAGTTCATAAAAAAGCAAACGAGTATCATGTATTTTTGTGTATACATGGCACAAATATGGGCGAATGTGTTTCCTTAAGAAAAAGGTGTGAGGCTAAGTCCCTACCTACAAAACTAGTATTAATAGCAACAAAGTTTGTTTATGCTTTTAATAGTTTATTCACAAAAACTATCGATTTTGGATTCTCAATTCATTTAAACAAACGACAATTATGATTAGTAGTTTCTTAATATTATCCATGACCTTGTGTTCTAAAAGAAAGTTATTTCTTATTATTGTATTTTATATCCCACGATTAGTTAATATTTCTTATTATTGAGTAATTTTTATTATGTTTAACTTTACATAGAATTACTTTTCTACTTGCTAATTACTAAATCTTCTAAAATGATATTTTTATTTTAGAATAAAAATGGAATAAGTGCCATTTTAGAATAAACAAATGATCGAAATACTAAGAATGTAGCAACACATGGTGTTGTGACTTGTGAGATACGATTTATTATTTTTAAAAGTGACCGTGTTGGAATCATATCTTTGCAAAGTGTCCATAGAAGATATAGAGAGCGATTGAATATTCGATGATGGATAATTTAAGATATCCCTTTACAAACATACAAGCATGATTTAAAAGAAGCACCTAAATTTAACAAGGCAAATTTTAATATATTATACTAATAAAAGAAGATATCTTTTGTCACTTGTCATCTTCTTAATCATCTTTTTGAAACTTGTCATTTTTTTAAACATCATCACTTTATTTTCTTTTCAAAAGGGTATTAAAGTAATTTAAACGCTCAAACAATTTCTTTCTTCATAAAAAATAATTTGTTTAACTGATAAATTTTTCTCTCTTATCTACAATTTTTTTAAATCAAACTATGTTTTTAAAAATAAAATTTTTTAATAAAATTAAAATTCATATATTTATAAAACATTAAACCTTTTGAAACAAAATATTCTAAATTCGTATTTTTTTAAAATAATTATAAAAAATATGAAATTTTCTAAAATTAGTTTTATAAAATCAACCATAATAATTAGAAACATGAGTTTTTAATACACAATATTTTTTATAAATAATAAATTTTTATAAGAAATCTTGAAATAAATATTTAAAAATGAAACTATTTAGATAAGAGAGTTAAAAATAGTATATATTTAGATAAAATGAAACTATATATATATATAATGCAAATGGTTATATATGTCCTTTTAAAGCTTCTTTATAAGAGAAATATCCATTTTAGATTGATAACATACCGTGTCAAAGTAGTTTGAAAACATAGTAAATTGAATTTATAAAAAAATGTTAGAACTAAAAGTGTTTTGAGTGTGATTTTGGACCATCTTCGATGACTGGTAAGGGAGTATTCAGTATTTGAACTCCTCTCGCTTTGGGTAGTGTCTGGGGAGAGCTCAAATCACGTCTTGACCACATTATAATTATAACTAGATTTAATAATTTTTTGTATTACACGAGTTGAATTAATAAAATATTAGATGAAATAAACTTTTATTGATTATAAAATGATTTCTAAGATAAGATACAATTGAAATTACATATTAGTAAGCACTATAAGTGATAAAAAATGATATTAATTTTTTAAACTGTTTTTTTGTATTTTCAAAAAATAAATTAAACATTTTTCTTCAAAACAACCCGTTTTTAAAATTATCATTTTCAAAAATTTCCTTACTATGGCTTCTAGTTTTAATATTTTTATTTTTAAAGTTTTTACAACTACATTAAAATTTGCTTTTTAATATACTGGCCACATCTTTTACTTAAATCACAAAAAAAATCATGTAAGAAACTCTGAAGCTTGCATTCATATGAAAGTTTTAAGTGAATCAATGATAGCATTCAGGTAAAATTCAAGAGAAACCGGAACCTAATCATGCCCAAAATGGAACCAAACCCACTGTAGGTTTCCCCAACAGAAGCTTCGATTTGTTAGAACGAATAGCCACCAACGATCGCATTAGCTGGAAAAACGAAGCTGCAAACTCACAATTTCAACAAATTCACAACCCTTTTGATAGAATCAAGAACAAAGGGTGTGGTTTAACTACCGGAAGGCCCCGAAGCGAAAAAAGTGTGTGAAGTCTGGGAAGATGTGGTGTTGAAGTTTAAGTTTTTTGTATTAAAGGAGAAGCAATCAAGTTTTTTATGCAGATGATTACTATTCCTGTGGCTATTAAGCACCACTCTAAGCCAAGTGGGAATGATTGTGAAACTGTTTATAGAGCATGCTTCGTGAATTAGAATAATTGAGTTGTTTGGTAAATATAAATTTGATGTATTTAGTTTAATGGGTTTTCAAAGCTGACCCGACTACAAATAAAGTCACAATCGCATAACACAGGGAAAAACAATCAAACTCCCATGCGCGCAGTGCGGGTGAAGTTTGCTTTTTAACATATTGGCAACATCTCTTTACAAATTGATAATAAAACTCAAATCCTAATTAGGATTATTCTTTTGACTTTTTACCTAAGCTATTTATTGGGTTTTTTTTTTTAATTTTATTTTTTATGATGAAAGCAATTGAGATGCTACTACAAAGATTTAAATATTTTCTTTTGACCACAAATGTTTATTTTTTGTGTTTTTGGCGTAAAACATTGTTATAAGTATTTGGTATTATTGGAATCGGTATCAGTATACGTTTTTGTCGTTTCCCATGAGCCGACCCGATGACGAAAAAAGTCATGGTCATGTAAGACAGTGAAAAACAACCAAACTTTAACGTGCGTAGCGTGAGAGAAAACACTAGTGACCATAAAATCACAAACAACAACCTACCAACTGTCTAAGACCAAGCCTCCAAGGTCGACCATGGTTCTTTTTATCATTAGATCCTTTCAGATGAATTAGCATACTTCATTAACTATTACAATCATACTTCTCTACTTTCAAACAAACTTACGGCAAGAGTGAAAATCGATATTTATATGCATCGTTAAACGGTAAATGTTCTCTCACTAATTCCTCTCAATCAAGATTAAAGAGGGGAGGTCTTGAGTTTAAACACGGACATATTGTAATTTGAGTAATTTAAGAATAAGAGTAGAATAAGTTTATCATTAAAAAAATAATATAACAAAAGTTGTTTATTTGTTTTAGCAATATTATAAATTCTCTTAAACAACTAGGGCTGTAAATAAATGGACTGAACGATCAAAAAACACAATGTTTATGTTTTATGTTTTATATTATCTTTTTGTTACATTTTTTATAATGTATTAAACTTTATTAGTTGTTAATTTATTATTGTATTTTACATACTATAAATGCACAACAGTTTGATTTCACAATTATATATATATTTTTTAAAATTTAGCACTTTAGAAAACACACAATAACTAACAAATTACATAATAAATTGTACTAAATACGTAATAACGTGTAAAAATCATATGATCTTAAAAACGTAAAAAAATAAGTATTTTTTATATAGTGATACTGTACTCATTTTAAAGATAAACACGCTTGTTTTTATGGTATAAATTTTATAAATGTTTGAAAATGACGTCGTATATAAAAGTTTTAAACGTTTAAAAGAAAATGGGGAACTTGAAAAAAGTCAACAAAGTGTCTATATCAAAAATAAATATCTAATAATTTTAGTTTTTTTTATAATTTGATCTCAACTATTGATTAAAAAGATTGATGATTAAGATTATTTCTTATAAGTTTTTTTTAAATGTGTTTTTTAATCAAAATAATTATATTTACAACATGAGAGATATATTCAAAGATTGAATCTTAAGTATAATAGAAGAATATTGGTATCTTTGGATAATGGGTATGGAATCAGTGTTGCTTACTTGTCATTGTAAATCCAAATATCATTATCTCGTTGCATATTTTTCATCGATCATATTTTAACATTATTAAAATAGATGTGGCCAGTTTGTTTCTTTTATTTATAAAATTTCAAAAATAGTTTTCTTTTTGGAATTCGTTTGTAGAATTTTATTTTTCTTTTATTTTCATCATATCATAAATCCTGGTTGAATTAAGGAATCAATCTGTTTTCGAATATAATTAATTAAAATGGTCGTTAGCTATTGGAAGAGGATTAACTATCAAAATTGTGGAAAATGCGTTAGAATTTTCGCTCTTAATAAGTCAAGGGGACATCAAATTATACCTCAAAGCGTGTTGATATAATCAGATGTGATTTGTTTCGTCTTATTAAACTTTTGTTTTAAAGGTAATTTTTTATATTCATTTACATTAAGGCAAGAGTTATACATGCGTGAATAAGAGTGGTGTCAAATTAAATTGATTGTCATGTGGTTACCACCTTATCTAAACAAGATTTTCATACAAATTTCTCTAGTCATGCGACTATGCGAGTATGAGATGTACAAAATTAATTATTTTTGTTTTAATATATTCACATTATAATAATTATTAAAAGTAAAAACATAAATTAAAATAAAATTATTAAATTAAAAATACACATGAATAATCATATATATTCTCAATCTACTCTGTCTTTAGTTGGTTATGAATTTTTTTCGTTATTATTTTTTTTTTAAAGACGGTTATGAAGTTCTAACCATGAATCTTATGACGGTTTGCTTGCTTCTTTTTTTTTCGTTGTGTTTTTAAGTTTACTTAACGAGAGAAAAGAAATGAAACATTTTTTTTTACTTTTTCTTCATTTCTCTTCTTTTCTTTTTCTCTCAATTTCATTCAATTTTGGAAGAAGTGATTTTAGCATTTATTTTTCTTCCATTTCTTTTCACTTTCTTTTTTTTTCCTCTTTAAGTAAATTCGAAAACACAAATTCTAACAATCATTCCATTTCCTTCCATTAAAAAAGGAGTAAATTACATTGATGGTCCCTGTGGTTAGTTGAAATTTTGGATTTTGTCCTTAATGTTTTAAAATCTTTTAATATAGTCCCTAACATTTCTTTATCTTTCATATATGGTCCCTATGTCTGTTAGTTAACTGTTAGTGATATTAAATATTGTAAAAATTAGCATTTTACTAGTATTAGCCATCTATTAATTTACCTTTTAAACTATAGTATTATTTTTATTTAAGAAAATTTTATATTTTTCAATTTTTTATATTATGTTTATAATTTCATTATTAATACGTTTATTATTTAATAAAATACGTTTTAAGTACACAAATAAAAAAATTTTAAAAACATGTTTTTTAAAATGTTTGGTTTTTTAACTGTTCATTTTTATACGTCATTCTAAAACATTTTGATTTCTAAAACTTTTTTTAAACTGGTTGCTTTTCTTAAGTTTTTTTTTAACCATTCATTTTTAAAACATCTTTTCTTTAACAAATTCTTAGTTTTCTAAACATTTAATAAACAATGCAGTTTTAAAAGTCTTTATAAAAAAGACATTTTTATAAGGGTTTAAAAACCTGCATGTTGGTTTTAAAAATTTTATAAACCACATTTAAAAGAAGACATTTTTAAATATTTTTTATTTGTGTATTAAATAATAAACATATTTATAATAAAAAGATTATAATATAATAAAATTACATTGATGATTCTTGCAAGTAAAATTGTTATTTTGACAAATTTAACATCACTAACTGGACTAACAAAGTAGGGACCATAAATAAAAGATAACTATAACATTAAGGACTATATTCACAATTTTAAAACTTTAAGGACCAAATTCAAAATTTTAACCAAATCACAGAGACCATCCGTGTAATTTACTTTAAAAAAAACTCTGAAACATAATTATTTTTTCTTTTCTTTCACTTATTTCTTTTCTCTCTTTAAATGAGACTCGGGAACACGCTGTTTGTGAAATTCTACGAACTTCAACTAGACCTCGATTAGATTGTATTGACAAATTGCAAGTCTATCGTTCGGTCATTCCCTACAATCATATCATGAAGAATAACGCAAACATGTTCATTGTTTTACTTTGCAACCAAACTCATGCTGGATTTGTCATGATATGCCATTTATTCTTCAAACTCACAAACGCTCAGCTTGATATTCTTTCTTGTCGCGTCATGAGCGACTTTATATGCTCCGAGCCTTAGACCTTCGGGACACCTAAAGGAATTTAACATTTTTTTCTTTAGCCTTTTTAGCCTATGGTGTGAGAGCCTCTAAATACTTTGTTTCCTTTTGAACAAGCACACTGAGAAGTTTGAACACACATCAACCAAATGGACACCCTTGCGATTTAACTCCATATGATCTTTTTTCCTACACTTTTTCTTTTTTATATTCTTTATGGTTATTTCTTTTAGTTTTTATTTAAGTCTTATATTGTTATCTTATCTACGCCTTTTTATTTCTCCCATTTGGTTTGTTTTTATTTTAGTTATTTAATGGGTTTTTTATTAATTTATTTGTCTATTTTTTTATCGAGATAGTTTATTTATTTAATCTTTTATTTTGTTAACCGCCGCAAAGTAGTTTGAAGGTTGAACATTTGAGTTTATTTATTTATTACGATAATAATCAGGAGTTCACATTAGGGTTTGAGAATAAATGCAATGTTGGGTCACCGATAGTAGTTTGAGCCTCACGTCTCGGCTTTAAGTGACCTTGTAAAACAAATTTCCTTCTTTGGATCTCTAATATGGGGACGCTGCATGCTGGTTAAAGAGTACATTAATACTTGAAAAGATTTATTTTTTCAATTTATTTAAACTTCTTTACTTTTCTAACTTTCTGTTTTTATTTATGTTTTCATATCAACTTTGTTCAAAATCTACTCGTTGGAGAGTGCTGACAATATTCATTTTCTAATCGACTAGTTTTCTTTAATTATTATGTGGGGAGAAACAAGTGAACGTAAATCAAATTGGTCCACGTTAGTCAAAGTCCTTATGTCACATCTCTTTGCGAGAAATTTAGACGACCACAAACAGATTCAACAGATGGGGTCATCCTACATACTGTGTTTGTACACTTATAACAATACTGACCCACTTTCTCTGTATGTATTCTTATTTTTTTCCACCCAAACTATAGTGACTTTTCCACACGAATTGTGTTAAACTGTTAAAAACATCAAAGTGGGACGTGACAAGTAATGTGACGCCCATATCATGCCTTGTACACGGCCTCCTGTGTGTGCGGGGGCTCTTCATGATAGCTTCAACGGTTGTGGCTATCATTTGAGCTGACGCTCCCATAGTTGTTACCCATTTAAATAAAAAAGTTTCTTTTAATTCAAAAATATCTATAAATACTAAACCTTATTTACATATTTTATCACAAAAATTCTACTTGTCTTTTTCTTCTTAACTGTGAATCCTTTCAACATGTTTAACTGTATATAACTAAACCCGTTTAACCCAAAAGACCCGAACTAAATCCCAGTTAATGTCTTCGACCCGAACATATATATGTTACCCCTGATGGAAAAGCTTCCAACACAACCTATGCTAAACTTGGCCGATTGAAATCAACCTTCACCCATATACAACCAAGCTTACCGACACATGAATTTGTTCCGAAAACACAACCTGAAGTTGAATTAGAGAGAAAATGGAATGTAATAATTTCTCTCATGTTTGACTATTATTTTGTAATGTTTTAGAAGAATTAATATTAATATTTTTTGTATGACTTTTACTTATTTTAAATGATTAATTTAAATATATATATATATATATATACCTCTCTCTCTCTCTCTAAATATATATATATATTAATGATTAAGTAATTAGTATTAAGCCCCCGCGCTATGTCACACACTATCAGTGACCACAGACCATGAAATAACTCGTATTAGAAAATAAATTAAAAACAAAAAAATAAAACCGAATGACAGTAGATGTAAAAACATTGAATTACAGAGACCGAAACGTAAAACATGAAGTAAGTCGATATATGACCAATGCCCTACAACAGGGCCTTTAAACGGGGGAAATTTTACGTAAAAATGTTGAAACGCGCACACACGCTGCGGCGTGTTAACTCGTAAAATTTGAACCGAACGTAAAACGAAAAAGTTTTGAATATAAAAAGTACGAGAGACAAAAGTTGAAAGTAAAAAGATACTATTGATAAATTGTACAACACATAAAAGTATTGGGTTAAAAACTTAAAATAAATTTTTAATTATTACAAAAAATGGCAAAAGGTCATGGTGGTACAAGTACAACTCACTTAGCATATAGTACAAACTATTATGCATAACCATATATATATATATATATATATATATATGTATGTATGTATGTATGTATGTATGTATGTATGTATGTATGTATGTATATATGTATGTATGTATGTATGTATGTATGTATGTATGTATGTATGTATGTATGTATGTATGTATGTATGTATGTATGTATGTATGTATGTATGTATGTATGTATG
>BJCM01206914.1:0-21260 GCA_018326385.1 Flaveria bidentis | reverse complement strand
ATATATATATATATATATATATATATATACTAGGATAAAGTCCCGTGTAATACACGTGTTTAATCAAGAAATATTATTCTTGTTTAAAAAGGTTCGTAAGTTATAATGTTGTTGATAATATTTTGTATATCGACTTTTATGTATACTTTTTAACATTAGCTATATCTAACATTAGTAGGTTTTCTCTATTAATATTTATACATCTAAATAGTGTATAATATAAAATAAAATAAATTTATAAATAAGAACTTTAACTAATAAACAAATTAAATTGAACATGAAAAACAATATTTCAAATTCATAAATATCCAAAATTTTATTTGTATACAACATTTGGTGTTTTGTTAGTTATTTTTTCATCATTATCTAATATTAATAATTTTAATATCTATATACTTTTAGCTCAAGATAATGCAACATAGAGGTGATCATTATCCATGTTTAAAAACAAACTAACTTTGGTTATCCATTATCATTGGCTCTTGTTTTATTATCATTACATAACACACTGATAACAATAACTTCTTTTAAATTTAAAAGAAATTCTTTTGTCTAAAGGTGATAAAGCCAATAGTGGAATAAAAATATGATTTTCAATATTACTTCCAGATACATCAAAATAATTTGTGCATATCAAACGAACTACTGTCAAATATAATAATAATAATAATAATAATATGGCGGTACACATAAAAATTAAAAAAATTTAAAAAGTAAAAACACGTAATACTTTTTTATAGATTGATTATTGGATTACATCACCTGTAAAAAAATAAAGTAAAATAATATTAGTACAATAACACAATTATAGAAAATGATAGGTTAAATCATAATCGCAGAGAATAAAAGTTCAAATATAAGAAAAAATAAATATCTTATATTGAAGAAAACTTAATAAAACTGAAGCGAAAATGAGAATGTAAATGAAGTCTCTCGAATGCGATATCATCAGACTTTATAAAGACAAATTGTGAGGGTCATAAACCTAGGATGGTTGAGAAATATTTTAAAATCGAGTATGATTTCATTTCAAGGAAAATATACCTATGAATTCCTACAAACTAGAGAATGTTAGGACCCGTGTACGTACGGAATACTAACTGATAATGCGTGAGACCAGATCAAATAGTGTGGAATCCTATTTGATTGACGATCCAATCAGTGAGAATGTTAACTCGATCGATATAAGAGTGAACTAAACGTTAAGAACGAGTATGAATCGATCAAGAACGGACTTTGAAGTTGGATTGGCTTTCTTGGACGTTCTGGACGGCTAGGGTTCGTGAAATTATGAAGTATT
This sequence comes from Flaveria bidentis, assembly GCA_018326385.1. Taxonomy (NCBI): domain Eukaryota; kingdom Viridiplantae; phylum Streptophyta; class Magnoliopsida; order Asterales; family Asteraceae; genus Flaveria; species Flaveria bidentis. The sequence goes on along the minus strand of BJCM01206914.1, from coordinate 19,960 downwards.
CGAAGTGTTCTGTTTTTTCCACGAATTAAGTGGTATTTATAGGTTTGTAGTTTTACTGAATCATGCGACTGAGTCATTCGCACGGCTGAAGCTTCAGTCGTGCGACTGAGTCAATCTTATGTCTCAATCATACGACTGATCCAGTCTCCTGGTTCAGTCGTGTGACTGGTCCATAAGCATTATGTATTCATGCGTATGGTCCATAAGTATGGTCCGTTAGGATGAATACTCATCCAACTAGTTTGAACACATTTCTCAACCATTATTAATTAAGAACTGTGTACAATAACTTCAAACCTATATAATAAGTTCATACATATGAATTATACTCAACACAATAACAATATGAAATAAATAAACATGAATAAACATCAACCACATATTTATATTTCATTGAACCAATTCATTACATATGTGTAAGACATGAAAGACTTTTATATTTAAGCTTATAAACTAAGAACAACATGTATCTACAAACTCCCCCTTGGTCCTAGTTTACTCTATTGTCTAACACTCTTCACATGTTCTTGAAATTTTTGTACTTCTCCTCTTTTGTAACTCCTGCATGTATTTAAAATGCAAAGCAGAGTCTTATGACGTGTTGGAACTAGAGAGCTTTTACAATATCCTGCGTGTCATAGAATAGTGGCCACTTGTATAATGTGTAAACATCTTCAGCCGACAAGTTTGTAAGCCACATCGGGTCGATACCCAGATAGTATCAATCTTTCCATCTCGGTTCAGAACTATGACCGCTTCGCCCATTCGCCAATCGTAATACCACCATTTGAAGTGTGGAGTGAAGTCCTGAGGCATTTCTCGTAAGGGAATCTTTGACATCGTGCGCGGGGGACTCACTTTAGCACCACTTTAGGTCTTCCAGATATGGGGTCCACTTCAAACTTACGGATGTACCTCTTGGGTTGTTGAGGTCTGAAGTTTACCCACCTGGTGTGGTATTCCTTCTTTAATGCAGCCTTGAACCATCCTGGCATCTTCCTTGGATTTGCATATAGAAGATCTAAACATGCCAAACGGTTGAGCTCAAAACCAGGAAGAATCTTCAGATCATGAGGATATCTGAAATACTCGATTCATTTCTCTCTCTTAACAAAATAGACCTCTAAGTCTTTAAAATATGCCCACGCTATAATCTTGCTTGACACTTTCTGATGTCTTTTGACTTTGTAGAGCTTTGTGTAGGCATTCTGCTTTGGTGGCGTGCGTTAGCCTTTCATCCCTACAAAACAAGCTGCCCATTCAGCTTTCTTGATATCAACATTTGCTTCCGAAGCTTGGGTTGTGCTTTGTTCTTTCTATTTTTCTTTCTCTACTTTATCCAACTTATCAAAATTACCACTGTCAAATGTTTCACCCAAGTTGGGGATAACATGTCCTTCCGGATCAGTGTACTGTGGATAGTACTCTGCAGTGACATCTTCTATCTCAATCTCATCTACATTGTTTAGCTCATCATCACTCGCAACATCAACTTCTGGAGCATCTTTTACAAGCTCATCAGGATTTAGTCTAAACATTTTCAGCGAGTTGTTCGTCTGTCAAATCATGAATAATCTCTCCTTCTTTCAGAGTGTAGCTCACAGATCTCATGCCTATCCCTTGCAAGTCAAGAATCATGGTAAGTTGAGTCTTGACTTGCTGAAGGGGTTTGACATCATACTCGTCTGTCTGTTGAGCTTCATCTGTTTGATTAAACACTAAGCACATCACACATAAGTCATTATATAAAACATTAACTCATAAATGATCATTAATTACATTAATGTAATATATAATTCAAGTACAAAAGTTTTTAAATACAAAGACATCTAATAATTACTTTAATCTTGATCTATTGGTTCTTTTGTTGGAGGAGCTGCGGACGAGGCTCCTTGATCTTGGCTTCTTTTAGTGCGCCTCTCCTGAGCTTGATGATTTGAGGCTGACACAGATGCATCACCTTCCTGATCATCATCATCCTCTTGATCTTTTCCGCTTGGTCCTCCTTCCTCGACATCTTCCTTAGAATCATCTTCATCATCATCATCATCATCATCATCATCACCATCATCACCATCCTTGATCTTTAATGGCTCATTCCTTGATCCCTTGAACTTTAGCAGTATCTTCTTATTCTTCATATCAAGCCAACACCAGCTCATTTTGACTTTTAAGTGCATGGTGGGCTCGGCCTAACGCTCTCTCATACTAAGCGCTCTTCTCACTCAACTGAACTATCTACTTTGCCTGAGCCGCATTAACCTCCATCATCTGATTTAGTTGACTAGCTCTTAGCTCATCGGTGGCAATCAGCCTCAGCACAATCCGGTTCAGGTTAGCCAGCTGCTCCTCCAACCTGACCATGGGTAGAGTAGGTCCTGGTGAGAATGTGGATTGGGTAGAGGGACAAGCTTGGTAAGTGGTGGTAATGGTGGTAGATGTGGTGAATATGGGAGGTGGAATGGGTGTGGAATGAGGTGGAGTGGTTGTGGTAGTGGTGGAGGGAGGAGTGATAGTGGTAGTGGGAGGAGTGGTGGTAGTAGGAGTAGCTGTGGTGGTGGTGATAGGAGATGTGGTAGTGGTGGTAGCTGTGGCAGTGGTGGTGGCTGTGGCAATGGTGGTGGCTATGGCAGAAGATGTAATCACTTTAAACCTCGGCCTCTTACCCTTTTTGCCATAAGGGTGAGCCATTCTCTTCTTCCTGGAGCCCTTTGCAATAGGCGCTCCCCCTTGGCTGCTGGGCTGGTCAAGGGTGTAGGTGGGATTAGTAACATCAGTAGCAGCACCCCTCGACTCAGCCTGTCGTCCGCCAACCGCCTCTATCCCTTTGTCGGTGGCCACAACCCGACTCTCAAAAGTCCTCACTAACGGCTCATCATCCGACTCCTCATCTTCATCGACCAAGAAGTCTTGGTGGAAAGCAGCCCTTTCTGTTCCACCAGGTGCCTCACCACCTTGACCCTGATCATTGTCGTCGTCTTCGTCTGTGGGTGCCATGATGGGCTTGACATTGAAGTCACTGTCATCGTGATGCCACTTCTTGCGAGATGGCGTCACGTACTCCGCGTTGGCCATATGGCCAAACAGTCTCCTCACTTGGGGCTTCACCGGCTTCCCCCAGTAGACCTTCATCCTACCCAATGTCGTATCATCCATAACCTCTAAAACAACCGCATCCTCCCTCTCTTTAGGCAGTGAAGGGAGCTTCTGATCAATGATCATCTGTAGAAATATTGGGTACATGCAGAACCCTTCCTTCCCCTTTGCTTCTATGTTCTCGACCCTGTATGAGAATATCATCTTGGAGAAACTGAATGGGTGGTTCAGCACCAGAGCAACATATGCATTCTGGATTTGATCTGACATCTCATCAAATCCTCCTCTCCTCGACGCAATGCACTTGAGGAAGACGTGAGCTAAGTACTTAAACTAGGGGCACATGTTTCTTTTATTGAGCACACCTGTGTTGATGTTCCCAGTGTACTTCATCCGCCAAAATCAGCCCCTAACTGTCAAAGGGTGTAGCTTGGTCGAGTGGTCTCCATCTTCACCTAGATACAGGATTTGCCTAAGATCGGCTGCTGTAACACTTATCTCCTGTCTGAAGATCGAGCTCCGGATGTTGTAGGGCTCAGTGGACCTATCAACAGTAGCCCCTTCCTAGAAGGTCTACTATAGTGATCAGTATGGAATGCAAGGAGTAGAAATAGCTTTGAAGATACTCGAGCACCTGACAAAGGCTATGATCCCCGCAAACTCGGAAGCATTCCGAGTGGTAGCATCTAAGTGAGCACAAATGTTGTGCTTGGGACTCATGGTCCATCTATCAGCCATGTTGCTATAGCACAAACATATACATTAGAGTTATGTATAGGATATGACAATTGAAACTTAAACTATTTAAGATCAAACTGGTTCAATCGTGCGATTGAACCATACCACTGAGTTCAGTCGTGCTATTGAGCCTGTGGCTAAGTTTAGTCGTGCGATTGAGCTTGCGACTGAACTTAGTCGTACGTTAAGCCATGCGATTGAATCAGTCGTGCGACTGAATCACCGAATGATTCATTCATGCGATTGAATCGTACGCCTGGCTCCATCGTGCGACTAAGGTTCATTCGGAGTGTCCATTCGCATATGACTCTGTTTGACACTCCAACCTTGAATCTTGGTCAAAACTTGATGTTAGAAGTTGTGTTTAGACTCATTATATTTCTTAATGACCTTTATTTCAACTATTATGTCCATTTAAGTGGTCTATTTGAAGAGTTTTATTGATTTCTTGATTTTAGTCGATTAGGTCATTTAGGGTTTGCTCATATCATTAATTTGGATCGATTTCAATCTCACAATACTTGTAGATGAATAAGAAATCAGTTAGGATCACAATCGGCAAGTAATCAAGGTGAAACGAAATTTGGGCAGACCGTCTACGTATGAGAGCTTTTGAATGCTTTGAAGGGTGGTGAGAAATGCGACCGACTCACCCCTCTATTTATACTGTTTTATTGTTCAGTCGTGCGACTGGACCCATACGCATGCTTCAATCATGCGACTGGGGTTTAGTCGTTCGACTGGCTTGTATTTCTTCATTCATTCGTACGATTGGTTCATTCTGGTGATCCAATCGCATGGATGCCCCCATACTCATGGTCCAATCGTGTGACTGGCTCATACTTATGGTCCAATCATGAGATTGGCTCATACTTTTGTCCAATCATGCGACTGACTCATACTTATGGTCCAATTGTGCGATTGGCTCATACTCACAAACACTTAAACTTTTACCTTGTGAGATCAAACATTATGAACATCGATCATCTCAGACATGACCCTTTTTGAATTTAAAACCATTTGATCACCTCAGATGTAATCCTTTTAATTTAAAACCATCTGATCACCTCAGACATAATCCTTTTAATTTAAAACTGTTTGATCACCTCAGACGTGATCCTTTTAATTTAGAACCGATTGGTCACCTCAGACGTGACCAGTTTTAGTTTAGAACCGATTGGTCACCTCTGACGTGACCCCTTTTTGTGAGTGTTTTATCTTGTTGTATAGTCTGACTTTTACCTAACAAAAGACTAGAAAAAGAAAAACAACTTGAAATTTAAAACAAAACAAGAGATATTTTTGTGTTTTTGATTAGAGATCGATTGAAATCGTTTAGAAAAACGTCTAACAAATTTTTCTTCCTAAACAACACAGCTTCAAGTTAATTTGATCATTTTAGGAACGATTCATTATGGAATCATACAAGTATATCAGAATCATTTAGTACATTTTAATAAAACATTTTGATGCTAGATTCTTGTTTTGACCGAGAGTCAATAGCAATTTTAGGAAATCATACTAGAACTATAAGATGCACACAATGATTTTGACTGTCAAGAGTTGCAGCTCATGATGATTGTCAGTATATTTGTCCACTTAAATCCATACATAGATTTTTGACTTACATTGGTGATGAGTTAGGTTTAATTATTTCAACAAGCATTAGTGGACCCCATATTTATATGGTAATCAACATTCTTCAGGAGATTTTTGAGCGGTCTACGGGTATATTTCTAGAAGAAACTATTCTAAGAGCTTTCAAAGAGATGCCAAGCCTCAGGTTAGTGCCATCGCACAGTAGAGAGGCGCAATCAACAATGAATTCTAGAATATTTAGGTTATGCTTATCCTCAGGTCAGTGCCACAGCACAACAAAGAGGCATACAACCTATCTTCTTGTTAGAGCATTTATTTTTCTTTTTGAACATAACGCACCAATAACTTAAGTTATTAGCTTGACTGCATTTAGCATTTTTCCATGTGCTTTGCTCATTTTTATGGTCATCCGCACACATTTGTGGCGTTTATTTTGCTCGTCACCCCTTATTGGAAATGTGTTTATTGTGTTAACAAGGGATAAGATGGGAACCCACAGCAAGTTGAACATTTTAGTTTGAATTTAAATCACCAATGAGGTCTACTCATTTATTGTGTTGAATCTACCAACACATCATATAATGGACTAGCAACCTCTAGGTCTACTTTATCTATGTTACCTTAGTAGCAGACTAGTTTTACTATCATTTTTCCTTTTATTTTACTTAGACTTCTCAGACTTATACTTTGAATTTTGCATCTTAATCACTTAATTTCTTTTGAAGTCCCAAACAATTTGTTCCATGTATACTATCATTTTCCATAAGCATTGAATCAGATTCACAGATTGGATTTCATTTCTATTAGCTAAGCTACCCTCCTCCCTTTTTTTAAGTAAATAAATAAATAAATACTGCACTAATAAAATGCTAAATTAAACTATTTTCCCCATAAAATACTAAAACTGAAAATCTTTTTGTGTTTTTGGATTTTAATAGAAAATAAAATAAAATAAAATAAAATAAAAAACTAAAAAACTTATCGGACTACACACTTTCTTCTTCTACAATCAGATCACTTTTCTTTTTCACGCTATTAACCTCTAATAGATATAAAAACCTTGGTTTATCAAAGGCTTTTGTGTAGAGGTCGGCGCGTTGAAAATTTGTATTAATTTAAACAACATCGATTAATTGCTTTTCGAAACAGTCACGTATAAAGTGATATTTAATACCGATGTGTTTAGTTTTAGGGTGTTGGACCGGATTTTTGGTGACAGCAATAGCAGCAGAATTATCTACAAAAATAGGGGTGTTAGAAAATTACAAACCGTAGTTGCGCATTTACTGTTGAATCCAAATGATTTGTGAACAGCAACTTGCAACAGCAATATATTCAGCTTCACAAGTGACAAAGCAACAAATGTATGCTTCTTACACTGCCATGTGACTAACCGTCTACCAAAGAACTTACATCCCGCAGATGTTGACTTGTAATTCATCTTGCAACCACCATAGTCCGAGTCACTATACACTGTAAGCTGAAAGTCATCATCATGAGGATACCACAACCCGAGTGTTGGAGTACCCTTCAGATATCAAAAAATCCATTTAACTCCGATGAGATGATTTACTTTTGGTTTGGCCTGATATCTTGAACAAAGACACGTGGCGTACATAATATCTAGACGAGAGGCTGTGAGATACATAAGGGATCTGATGATTCCTCTGTACATGGTAGCATCAACCAGATCACCATTTTCGTCGGGTGCCACATCATGGTTCATGGCAAGTGGAGTTCCAGAAACCGAAGCATTCTCCATGTCGAATCGACAGAGGATATCTCCTACATATTTGGACTGATGCAGGAAGATTCCTTTTGGTGTTTGATCCACCTCCTCCCCCATGGCACTCATCTCAAACTTTGCTTTCATTACAGATTCAAATTCTCTACATAATTCTTCATTTTTTGAATCGAAGATTATGTCATCCACATATATCTGTACCAATAGTAATTAACCATCCTTTTCTTTGATGAATAGTGTGCAGTCAATAACCCCTCTACGAAAACCATGTTTCACTAGATGAGTTGAGAGTTTCTCATACAAGGCTCTAGGGGCTTGATGGAGCCCGTAAAGAGCCTTTTCCAATTTATAAACTCTGTCCCGATGATAAGGATCCTCAAATCCTTTAGGTTGACTGACGTAGATTATTTCACGAATTTCACTATGAAAATTCAGTTTTTACATCTAGTTGATAAACTTTAATCTTCATGTAAGATGCATAGGCTAGAAAGATACGAATTGCTTCCATCCTTGCCACAGGTGGAAACACTTCATTGTAGTCAATGCCTTCCACTTGTCTAAACCATTGAACCACAAGTCGAGCCTTATTTCAAATTATAACCCCTTGATCATCTTTCTTACACTTTAGTATCCATTTAGTGCCAATCACCTTAGCACCTTTTGCTCTGTCCATAAGGGTCCATACTCCTAGCTTCTTGAACTGTAGTAATTCTTCTTGCATAGCACTAACCCATGCCTCATCGTTTAAAGCTGCACTTACATATTTCGGCTCAAATTGAGACACAAAACATTGATAAGCACCATCGTGAAGATAGCCTTTTCCATGACTAAGGCATAATCAGCTGAGTATAGCTGATTTTGTGTCTACACTCCCGATAGAACATCCCCAATGATGTTGTCCAGGGGATGATGCACATTAATTCGAGATCTAGGAGTGGTGGGAACAACTACTTCATGATCCAGATTTTGAATCCCAGGTTCAGTATCTGTAGCTGTTGGAGTATGAGGTTCAGAATTATCAAAGGCATTAAGATCTGATGCTTGTGTACTTTCATTAGCGGGAACCTGGTCCTCCTGGTCCACATTTGCAGTCTTAACTGCTTTATCATCAGAGGAGGAGTCACTTACTTCAAGCTCTCCCACTGAAGGACTTAAAGAATTGTCTAGTGGAACCAATGGTGTCGTGTCATGTGGAGGATTGTTCAAAACATTGTACATCATCATAGCAGATAACTCATTATCAGGATGAGAGGGAGGTAGGTTGAAGGACTTAAAGAATCCATCATAGTCAAAGAAGAAGGAAAACCCTTTTCCAGCAGGAGGGGTGGTGTATCTTTGAACATCAACATTGCCCACACTTCTATCTGGCCCGTTTAGTTGTTATAAACTCTCTTGTCTGATGTAATGTATGCGAGAAAGATACCTTCTTTAGCCTTCTCACTAAACTTCCCAGTCTGAGATTTCTTTAACTACATGCGCGGTGCACCAAATGGTTCGAGATACTCCAAGTTTGGTTTACGTTGCTGGAGCAATTCATAACATGTTTTACTGTGACGTTTGACCACCAAGACTCGATTTAGTGTGTAGCATGCATTAGCCATTGCCTCGTTCCTAAATTGAATAGGCAGTTTAGAGTCGGCTAACATTGTTCTTGATGTCTCTATCAAGCAATGATTTTTTCTTTCAGTAACCCCATTCATCTGTGGAGTGTAGGCAGATGTAAATTGATGTACAATTCTTTTCTCTCTAATGAATGCCTCCATCCACTGATTCTTGAACTCTGTTCCGTTGTCTGATCGAATCTGCCTTACTTTTAGCTTGTAGAGTGATTCCAAAGTAGTTACTAGATGTTTGAATGATTCAAATATCTTTGATTTGGATTTTAGAAATATCACCTAAGAGAATTTTGAGTAATCATCAGTTACTACATAGTAGTACATATCTCCAGCAATGCCCTTTATGCTGACCGAGCCAAACAAACCCATGTGTAGAAGCTCGAGAGGAATATCGATAGAATTAACTTTCTTTTCCTTATCAGACTTCTTGGTCTGTTTCCCTTTCTTACATGCTGCACAAAAATCCGGAAGCTGGAAATTTTTTACAATTACTCCATTTACTAAATCATTCTCTATCAGATGATTCATCTTTCTAGGATTAATGTGTCCTATTCTCCTACGCCAGGAGATTGAATCCCTCTCTGTTGCCTTTGACAAGAAGCATTGCAAAGTGGTTATTGTTGTGGAGGCTTTTGATAGATCCAAGACATACAGATCATTATATCTTGAAGCTGACATTAAAACTTCATTCTCCTGGATAGCATAATCCTTCTTCAACATGTAACACTTCTTGTTGTCAAACGCAACTTTGAATCCTTTATCACAGATCTGGGAAAATGAAAGCAAGTTTTTCTGTAGTTGTTGAACGTAGTTGACCTTGTCAAACTTCACTTTCTCGTTTCCCACTTCGCCTTGAGCGGTGATGTAACTTCCTTTATTTCTAGCAAATGATACATGTCCCCCTTTAATTTGTTTGACGTTAAAAAGGAGAGACGAATTCCTGGTCATGTGCATGGACGCCCCACTATCAACAATCCAGGTATTTCTGATAGTGTTGTAGCGGACATCCTATACATTCAAAGGAATTGATCAATTCATGTTTGGGACCTAAGCCTTAACTGGCTTGGGTGTCCCAAAGGAATCACCTATCATGAACTCAACCCACTTTCCATCAGAGGATGAGGGCACATCGTTCTTCTTCTTGTTCTTATTATCAGACAAATTACTTGATTTTTCTTTCCATAAACCAGTTTTGTGTAAGGCCTGTTTGTGATAAACAGATGACTGGCTTATAGTTTTAACTGTAGGTTCACTAATACTCTTAGGTGGAGTATTAGATCTTATTTTAGAAAAACTTGGTTTTGCATCATAAAGTTCAATTTTCTTTTTGGGCATCTGGTAATAAGGACAACTAGGAGAGATATGTCCTTGTTTTTCATAACTGTAGCATGATCTCCCTTCTACAGGTTGAGGAATATTTTTATGTGGGTTTGAGTTTGGTAAGAGTGTGAGATGTGTCTGGTTGGATTTTGTCACTTCTCTTTTAGATGTCTCGGCTTCTTTAACAAAATTAATTGTTTTAACATTTTTGACATCTTTAACCATTAGTTTATTTGGACTTTGATGAGTGAAACGTTTTTGGTTAACTGAATTAGTCATTTTGGGTTCAGATGTAGACGTGTGTGAACCTGACCTTAAATTAACCTTTTCAATTTGATCATCCAAAAACTCAATTTGATTTCAAAGTAGACTCCTTCTATTTAGGTTTTCTCGTAGAATCGGGATCAGTAACCAGAGGAGTGGACACCACATGATCCTTAACTGGGTTGTTATTTATTGGTCTACTTTTAGTGTTTAGAATGATTGCATGTGGTGGCAGAACTACTTTGTAACCCAAACCTTCCCTATTGTTTCGTTCTTTCACTAAGTTTTGAACTATGTGTGAAGAACTAGCCAAGTTGTACAGTTTTTGTTTTAAGGAACCAACTTTGACTTATAAAACTGTTTTTCCCTTTTCGTTTCTTCCAAAGAGTTTAAATAAAACTTTATGTCATTTGTTTGATTTAAAGCAACAACCTTGGTTTCCTTTAGTTGTTTTCCCAAAAGTTCTATTTTTTCTTTGTAATTGCACTCATTTTGTTTTAAAATACGATTGGCCTTAGTGCGGAGTTGTAAGTCATTTACTAAATTATCATTATGTTCTAATAACCTTGAAAATTTTAGATCAATGCTATCCCTAAATTTGTCACATTTAGTACAAGCATGTTTATCAAATAATTGGTCATTAGAACTTACCTGTGAGGAATCAGATGAATCAACCATCAAAGTCGTATCAGACTCTTCAGTGACTGGAGATTCTGAGTTAGTTACTTTGAGCTCTTTCTTAACCAAGTGATTTACCACATTCATAGCTTCTTCTGTATCTGACATCGCTTGCTCAGCTATGATCTCACCTTCACTAGCAGATCCATCATCAAATGCCTCAACAAAGGCAATATTTGATTCACCCGGAGACACAAATCAGAAGGACCAGTCCTGCCCTTCATCACCTTGAGCCGTCAAAGCTTTTGTCTCTTTGCTTGAAGATGTAGTTCCAATCATGTCTTTGTCTTGACGGTTGAATGTTGGAAATGGGTTTCCATTACCAGTTTTCTTGGGTTTTACACATTTACGTTTAAAGTGCCCCTTTTCACCACAGTTGAAACATGTGACTTTGGTTTTGTCAAAACCAAAAGTCATATCTTTAGTCGCTACTAGATTCTGCCCCGTCTTTTTGACAAACTTCTTTGCTCTTCTGACAACACTAGCCAAGGCCCACATTATGTCCATTCATTCTAGCTCATTTATCATCAACTTGCTCATAATCCTCATCTTCAAGATGACAATTTCCAATCTTACCGGCAACTAAAACATCTTAGGATTGTACAACCGCCATTAGAAGATTCATATGTTCGTTGGCAACTTTCATTGTAACATTATCGAGATTCTCGGTCTTTAACTTTGTTGTATTTGCCTCAGGAACTATGTATTGGGTTCTAGATGACCCTGACGTTTTGGTTCTTGAGGTACTGGTTTGGGAAGGAGTAGAAGAACTAGACATGAAAGCTGTTTGTAACAGTGCTCCTGAAACAGCTGGAGTTGGAACTAACTTGTAAAGTGAAGGATTCTGAACATTGGATCCTTTCTTAGACTTGTATTTCATTCTCAATTATTCCTCCCTTAACTTCAAGATGAAATCATTTATTTCTAACGTCACAAGAATGTCGTTTTGTCTTAGATTAGACACAAATGAATCCTATTTATGTGGCAAACCATCTGCAAAGCTTGAAACTTTATCTTCTATAGACATTGTCACACCATGAGTGTGCAACTCACTCATCAGGCTATAGAATCTGTCAATAATATCATGCAAGCTCTCATTCCCTATCGATGAGAAATTATCAAATTCCTTTTTGAGAGCTTTAGCCTTTAGTGCTTTAGTGCTTTGAGAGTTGTGTTTCCATCACATCTCTTCTCCAATGCTTCCCATAAAATTTTAGCCTGCTTGTTCTCAGAGAATTGATGAAAGATGTCCTTCGATATCGACTGAGTCAACAAGGCATAATTTTTTTTCAACATTGAATAGAACCTTCTGTGCTTCACTCATTCCTCCCAAGGTTAACTTGACTCCGTTACCACTGACTGGTACCGTGTAACCAGTCTCAATGGATGTCCAAAGATTGGGATCAACTCCATTTAAATAGATTTTAAACCATTGTTTCCACTGTGGGTAATCATCTAACGTTATCAGCTTTGGTAGTTTATTATGATTTCCAATCTTATTCTCCAGAAATAGAAGGTTTTGGATGCGAGAATCCTTTCCGGTAGAAAATGTAGCAAATTGATCTTTCATTGCTTTAAACTTTGAACTTTTAGAACAGGATAGTTTCAGTCGTGCGAATGGACTATGAGTATGGGTCACTCATGCGAATGAAGGGTGCGAATGAATTCAATCGTGCGATTGGATTGAGTCATGCGTATGAACAAGATGATTGGAATCAAACGACTAGAGTTGTTCAATCGTGTGAATAAGGGATGCGATTGAGTTCAGTCGTGCGAATGGAGTATACGATTGAGTTCAGTCGTACGAATGGACCAATCATGCGACTGAAAGTTGTTGTCTTTGTAAAATTGAACTTTTTGACACTTTGACACAAAATACGATTTTCCCAGAAACCCTAATCTTCCGTATGATGAAAAACAAAACTTTAATGCATGCAAACGTTGAAAACACCTTTCGAAAAAAGTGGTGACTCTTTTTAATTAAAACGTAGGTTTTTAACACCAAAACTAATCGAATCTACGCAAAATCAAGAGCCAAAGCTCTGATACCACTTGTCAGGACCGTGTACGTACGGAATACTAACAGATTCTGCGTGAAACCAGATCAAATAGTGCGGAATTCTATTTTATTGGCGATTCAATCGGTGAGAACGATAACCCAATCAATGTAAGAATGAGCAAAACGTTAAGAATGAGTAGGGATCGATCAAGATCGAATTTGAAGTTGGATTGGTTGTCTTGGACGTTGTGGACGGCTAGGGTTTTTGAATATACGAAGTCTCTCAAAGTGTTATCAAAAGTTCTTTTTTTTCACAAATTAAGTGGTATGTATAGGTTTGCAGTTTCCATTCGTACGACTGAACCATTAACATGATTCAGTCATGCGACTGAATCATGCGATTGAGTCATACGCATGACTGAACATTCAGTCGTGCGACTGAGTCAATCTTATGTCTCAATCATACGACTGATCCAGTCTCCTGGTTCAGTCGTGTGACTGGTCCATAAGCATGACATATTCATGTGTATGGTCCATAAGTATGGTCCATTAGCATGAATAATCACCCGACTAGGTTGAACACATTACTTAATCATTATTGACTAAGAACTATCTACAACAACCTCAAACCTATATTTTAAATTCATACATAAGAATTATACTTAACACAATAATAATATGAAATAATTAAACATAAATAAACATCAAACACATATTATATTTCATTGAATCATTACATTACACATGTGTAAGAAATGAAAGACTTTTACATTTGAGCACATAAACTAGGAACATCATGTATCTACATAATGGAAAAACACAATCAAGGAACCAATTTCATAGATATATAAAATCGTAAATAATTTTTATAGTTTTTATTGATGAATTATTTAAAAAAAGAAAAATAATCGGGTATGATTTAATTTCCAAAAAAAAGATGTGCTTTAATTTAGGGTTAAATTTCTAAATTTTCCTTAAATACCTCATGTATATAAGTTAACTTTTAATCAAATGAACATAGACTAACACTAAGAACAAATACATATTTAGGTAGGAATTAAAAAAAATAGAGGCTTAAGAGAATGTCATGTGGCACTAAAGTTATTGTTTTATTAATAAGTATAGATATGTATATGTATTACCAATGGTTGCTTTTTCAAAGAGGTTAGTTCATTTGGATTGTCCAAATTGACCTTGGTTTAAAAAATCGCTTAAGGCGTATGCCTTAAGGCGATGCATATTGAATTTTGTTTAATTTGATTGATTTGGTGATTAAGTAATTGAATTTTGTATAATATATATATATATATATATATATATATATGTGTGTGTGTGTGTGTGTGTGTGTGTGTGTGTGGGATTTGTAATTTTGGGTGATTTTGTTAAAATAAAGGTTGTTAGTTCATTTGGATAGTCCAAATTCACAAGTTTGAGTGGGTAATATAGGTTTTTCATAGGTTGGAGAAGGTAGAGTCGAATACAATGATGCTGATTTGAATGCTATTCGGGAAAAGTAGTCGCGTTACGTTACAAATTTTATTTATGTTTAAGCCGGGTTACATTAGACAATAAACTTGCAATATTATGTATATGCAAGTGAAGCTAAAACAATTTAATACTTTTTGTTAGTATTTAATTAAATGAATTTTGATTTGCTGTTATTCGACAATTATTGATTTGTAATTTTGTAGAAAAAGAAGGTAAATTTTTAATAAAAAAATATATATTTTATAAAGCAACTAAATTTACGATGCACATTGCGTATCATTGGTACCACGTCATAAAATTCACAAAGACGGCACGTGCACACTCGTTATCTTTTCATTTATGACTATCTCTTCCTTGATGCGCAATGTGCGTCATCTATTGCTCATCATAACATGTGCGTCATCTTTCGCATGTCATAAAAAGATGACGCGTTGATGCGTGTCTTCTTTCATTTATAACTAGTCCTTCCTTGAGGCGTATTTGCACGTCATTTGACCCCAAGATGATTGCGCGTCATCTATTACAGTTTCTCTAGTAGTGTTTTGCACACAAACGTGTACCCCTTTCTTCGTGTATACTTTGAGGTTTAAAATATAGGCACCCCTTCCTGTGAGCGTATCTATTTATACTTTAGGTTCAAATGAGGTGGTTTATGGGTTAAAGTGAATTGAGAAAAAAGTGTCACTTCCACTCTTCAACCTTTACAGTTAATAATAGAAACAAGAGTTAAAGTTAAATTTTACTATTCAAGGTTTTTAAAAATTATTTTTTTAAAGATAAAAAACATCAATTTACATTCAAAAGTTTTATAAGTTGTTTTAATTTAAGTCTAAAAGTTTCATTAGTTGTTTCAACATTATCCAAGATGGTGAAACTTTTGGTGTGAAATGAAAACAATATGAAACTTTTGAAGATAAATTGATATTTTTAATCTTTTAAAAGAAAAAAGTTACTTTAATAAAAACTTAGGTAACAAAATTGAAATTAACTCTAGAAACAAATAGTGTAGCCTGGGACTAAGATTTCAAATATGACAATTACGTACTATAGTGAGCAATTAAAAAAGGTATTTCAAGTGAAACGATATTTCATCAAACAATAGGCAGAATAGTATAATTAACTTAAAGAAATACACATGAGATAACATGTCTTAAAACGATAGAAAATAGAGTCTAAGACGAATCGTCAACCTCGTTAGGGTCTTTTAGGTGGACAGAGTCTAAGACGAATCGTTAATCTCGTTAGGGTCTTTTAGGTGGACATGAGTCCACTTCTTCCATATTCATCTGGGTTCTCTCTCTTACATATCAACTTACACAAACATAATTTAAAATAAATTATGCTCGAGTTATTTCATTAACTCATTTTGCTTAAAATATGAAAGCAGGTGGTTATACTTACAACACTCAAATTATTGCTTGAAATACCATGTTCATTTCGCAAAAGCTATTTACAAGGTAGGTCAAAAGCTAGAATTTTCCTAATTCAATTGGAAATATGAATTATATTTGTGTTTGTTTAGGATCTGTAATGAATGGGTAAAAGAAAGGGTAGGGTGAGGGCAAGGGTGTTGAAGGGGTGATGTGTACTATTGAACAAGCATCCAAGACCTAGCTTAGTTAGTTTTTTGTGTTCTGATTTATTTTTACATCTTCACTTATTAACACCCTCCCATTGCTCATTTAGCTTAAGCTACAACTATTCTATGCATGTCTAGCTTTTGTTAGGTGTTAAAGCTATTTAATTGCCACGTTTCATCCTAGTCTGCAATTCTGCATGATCAACTACATGAGAGAAAGGAATCCGGAGACAAAGAGAGAATCATCAGACCTCAGATCTCGACTTTGAAGGTAACTCAAAGGGTTTGAAATTATGAGGTCCTCTTCAACGAAGAAACCCTAGGAATCAGGTTTACTTTCTTAGATTTTTCTTTAATATCTTGACCTACTTTGGTCTTGCTCACCTTATTAGAACTAAGTGAAGTTGATTATGTTGCAGTTTGATCGATGAATCTGCAAATTTGATTTTCAGATTATATTGATAATTGCGATTGAAATTGTAGTTTAAGATTTTTTTTTAATGTTCAAAATGGATGCATATGTTTTGGTAATGACAGTTGAAGAACCCAAAATTCTGCAAAAAAAGATGGAGTGATTCGAGGGAAGGTTTCAAATTTTGATCATATGTATCAACTTCCATCTTAGATTGTTAATGTAAATGATATAATCTAGAGTCTCTGGTGTTTTTATACCACATCTTTTTTATATATGGAATTAATTGTTGTGACTATAGAATGTGATTTAAACATTTATTATGTTTTAGAATTGACATCCACAATTAGGATTAATTTTATACTAATTGCAATTGTTCTTACGATTTTTCCTTCTCACAATTTATTCCGTAGGCACTTCACTTGCTACATTAGGATTTTTCTCTGATTTAACCATTGAGTTGTTGCTTTTACACTTGAGTGGAGTGGTTGGCTACGTGTCTTATTGTTGGCAGTAACAAAAAATTTAGGTAAATTTACTTGCTTAGTGATGTTGCTCCTCTTTATTGTTAATCTTAAATGGAATTACAAATTTGTATTTGGTTTGGCTTCATGCCAACTTATGCATTTCATTTTATAGTTCGGATCAGGTTTTAATTTTGGTTTTAGTTGTAATCTGTTGCTAATTTTTTTGTTCATAGAAACCATTCTTTGGTTACACTATTGTTTAAAATAACTTATTGTTTGCATTTCTAAAGTGTGATGGATGTTGGGTTGCGTTTATCTTTGGTTTTCATTATAATTTAATGCTGGATTTTTTGTTTATAAAATTTATATCTAGGTAACTAGGTTACTGCTATTCTGAAAAGGTTTGTATTGGTATTCCATTTACCAACGCACTAAATTTTGAATAGAGTAAATAAGAAAATTAAAGAAAACCATTCCGAAGAAAAACACATCACAGTCTTTAAATATTAAAGCATCACCATGTTGAATCTTCCTACATGTTTACTTATTTGCTTCATCAACAGATAAAATTTTAGCTTTTTTCCCTATCATGTTCACTGTGTGTGCAAGGAGAAGCATAAGAGATTAATGAATGTTAAAAGATTCTCACCTTTTTTGTGATATATGAACTTTATATTTCTCTTCAATTCTGTTAGACATTTACATAAAATATTTGAAGTTAGTAACCACTATTTAGTATCTAATACCCCTGACAAATGCCTTTCGCTTTTGCTTTCACTTTTAAACTCAAACTGTATATTGTATTTTGCACGTATCTTTCACTTTATTGAAGATATCGGACGATGTCCTATAAAAGAAGCAAGATGCAATTCAAGTTGCTACTAATCTAAATGGGCTGAAGTGCTTTCACTACGCTGAAGTACACATGTGCACAATACTTTGTAGTAGTCAGCCTACCTTTTGTCAAGGGCACGTTAGATTATGAGCAAAAAGTTTTCCGAGCCAAACAAAGCTAACCCATTATAAGGCTTTCCTATATTTGCATGTTTGGCATATGATTGTCAGTCATTCGTGTTACCTTTGTGATAGTGAGTTTAAATTTTCATTTCGTTTTTGTTGGAGCTTCTGTTTGATTCTTATAATGTATTTTCTATGTTTTCAATTTAAAATTTTATGTAGATTTATAAATTTTGTGGCCATGATCATGATTTTTGCTCTGATATTCCTTGTGAGTATATCACCTTTCTAATATGATATCCCATATTTTTCGAATTTAAATGGTTCAATTTGACGTGTTGTATTTTACTTATAATTATGGGCCGCTATAGAGTGCATATATCGCACTAAATTTAACGATAAAAATGGTGTTAAACTTCAGTGTCTTAAAATTCCTAAACTGCATTCAATTTGGTATCAAAACTGGATTAGATTACTCCAAATTTGACAGCAAAAGAAGCATCAAAGTCTGGTTTCTTGGCCAACTATATAGTGCACATACTGCACTTAATTTGACATCTAAACTAAAGTAAAATTGACGGAAAAATTGCAATGTTTTAAACTGAACCCGTTTAAAGTTGTTTAATTGTGGCACAATAGTTATGCATAAGATTCTTTCGCTTTGATTGATTTTTAAATGCTATATAGGAACCGACAACAACAATTATCGGGTCGAGCCAATGTGTACCGATGAATGAAGCCAACTAGTTTACATTAAAAATAGAATGCGTCTTGTGAGACTAGCCCACTATGTAAAGGCAAAGATGTAACTAGGGGTGCAAACGAGCCGACCGGCCCTGAACTTATATAGGCTCGAGCTCAGCTCATGATGACTAACGAGAGTTCGAGCTCGAGCTCCGCTCATTTCGAGCTTTATTTTTAAAGCTTCGGTACGGCTCGTCAAATACTTTTAAAGCTCGAGCTCGGCTCGGGCTCAGCTCATTTATATATTTAAATATTAATTTCATATTTTTATATTTAACTTTGATATATATTTATAAGTATATATTTTATATATGACATTATACATGTAATTTAATTGCTTTTTATCATAACTTTATATATACTTATTATTATTTATATAATATATTTAATAATATTATTATATTAATAAAAAACTCGTTTAAGCTCGTGAGTCGGCTCGAACTCGATATATGAAGCTCGGGCTTGGGCTTGATAATTAAATGAGTTTTTTTAAGCTCGAGCTCGGTTCAGGCTCGATAAAGCTCGGATTGTTTCGAGTTTTTATTCGATCCGATCTCTAATAGCTTGCGAGCGCCTTGACCGTTTGCACTCCTAGGTGTAACTATGAAGTATACCCGGTAGTACAAGTAGTTAGGGCTTGTACATGTAAAACAATTATATAATGTTTAAAAACCAAGTTGAATGAACAGTGATTTGGGGAATGTGTTTATTTGGCCACATGAGTTTTGAGGTTTTCTATTTTTGCCCCTCCTTCTCAAACTGTATTAATTACATGTGATATTTAGTGTTTTGTATAGGGTGAAAGTGGTTTGTTGGGGAATGGAGCTCCAGTGGGCGTTTCAACGGTTGTCGCTGATTGCTCATTATGCCTTCACACGACGGAGAGGGAAAGGGGCGGATTGTCACACCCTCAAAAACCACGTGCGGAGTTCTACCGCGAGGCGTATGAACAAACCAGGATCACAGTCAATAATTACTCAGAACGACTCTATATGCTATAATTGAATAAAATCAACCAAAGTAAAATCTTTAAAACTGTGCGGAAGCGTATTGTAAAACAACCCAATGAAGTAGAAATGTATACTATGGCCAAACATGTGCCAACCCAAAGAGTAATATTAACCATTAAAACAATAATGATGTCTTGAAAACCGAGTCTTAGAATGCAAGTGAAACCATGTAGTGCTCCTATGGCAAGCAAGTTAATGACCTGAGAATAGCATACTAAAATGTCAACACAATGGTTGGTGAGTTCAAGA